>MAIP01000106.1:0-67231 GCA_001736125.1 Pseudozyma tsukubaensis | reverse complement strand
CCCTAACCCTAACCCTAACCCTAACCCTAACCCTAACCCTAACCCTAACCCTAACCCTAACCCTAACCCTAACCCTAACCCTACCCCTAACCCTAACCCCATCATTGCAGCTTTCAAGAAGCAATACAGGGCTAGGCAATACTCTATGGCAGTCTTGGAAGCAGAGCTAGGAGGTACAGACATCTACAAGGTGCACATCTTGACAGCAATCAGGCAGAGCCAAGACATCTGGAGGAATCTCAGTGACACAACCATCAGGAATTGCTGGAGACATACAGGCTTGATGGAATGGGAAGAGGCAGCACAGCCAGAAGAGGATAGCCTGGAGCAGGAGATAGGAGATGCACTCAGGAAGTTGGCAGAGGTTACTGTTCAGGATGTGATTAGCCCAGAAGGTGAAGAAGAGGAAGTTGCAGGTGAGGAGGAGAACTTGGAAGACATTGTAACACCTCCCAACTCACCTCCAGGGCCTTTGGAAGCGTTGCAGATGCCTCTGGGAACTGTAGAGGAGCAGAGAGCTATCCTAAGGTCTGCTCAGGCAATCCTGGAGAGAGAAGGGCTACTTGACAAAACTGTTTTGGAGGCCCTCACTGTATGTAGCTCATGCTTGACCTAGCATAGAAGCCTTGTAGTCAGCGGAAGCTGTTTGAAAGAATTCTGAGCTCAAAAGGTGAGCAGACTGCTGTGATATTGAATATATCAGACACGTCCCAAAATTGCGAACAAAAAAAGGGTTCAAAATAAGAGGTACGACTGTATGATGCAGCTGAGGCACTTGCCTTGACGCTTCGCCATCTTTCCGTGGCGTTGATCTAGCATCACCTCACTTCCTCATCTGCCACTCACAGCTCGTCACTACCAACATGGGCGCTGAATCGAAGGAGCATCTGCTCAACGACATCGAGTTGGGAGTCCCTTCTCCATCTCGAGGCGGCTCTTCTGCCTCGTCGTTCTGTCTTCCGCCACTCGCTCTCCTCCGACGCAAGAAGCTGCTCGTGATACTCCTTCTCATTCCGACCGTCTGGGCTTTGCTCGTTTACAACGGCACCGCCACTTCACCGTTCGACTATAAGTCTGCTTCGGATACTAGCGCGCACATGCTTGAGACGCTGCAATCGTCTCTTCACCAAGCTGCACCCGCTATCAACGATCTGGCCGGCAAGATTCCCGGAATCGCGCACCACTACGATGACGCTCATCTCGACAAAGAAGGACACTTACACAATGCATTGCTCGACAATCTGCACGTCGAAGGTACGCCTGAGCTGACAGCTCTCAAGAACAAGCTTGAGCACGATGCTGCTGCTGCCGGTCAGGCTTTGTCAAAGTCCAACATCGATCTGGCGTTGCAGACGAACGAGATGACCAAGTTCGACGCCAAAGACGAGAGCGTGATGCTGCTCTTACTTGCTCTGCAGGACAAGAAGTATGTTGTCGAAGACGATTGGAAGGATGTCTATGTCAATCGTGCCCCGCTAGGAGGAGGCATGTTCGCTGCGCTTAACTCTGGTCCCAGCAACAAGTTTACACAGCTTCTTGCCCATGTCGGGCTGCCCAAACCACCTACTAGCGCCAACGACACCGTCGTGGTAGATGAATCGACGAAGAAGTTCTCAATCCTGGACGATGCTCATCAAGTCTACATTCTTTCTCGCGCAGATTGGGTCAAGAAAGTGCGCCCATCGCTTGGTCTCACTGTATTCAGCAAGAGCTATTGTCCCTTCTCGAAGCGAGCTAAAACCTTGCTCAATTCGCTCAACGCCACCTACACAACGTATGAGGTCGATTTGAGACCCGATGCGCATAATCTTCAAGCTCTACTTGGCGAGCTGACGGGTCACAAGACTTTCCCGACGATCTTAGTCAGGGATAGGTTGCTAGGAGGAAACGACGATCTTCAGGACTTGAACAAGATCCACGCGCTGAACAGCATTCTTGAGTCTGTTGGCGCTTTGTAAGGCACAAACATAACGCATAACGCAACTACTTACGATACCCGTTCAATGACACTGATGACTATGATAGGCTCAATGGAACGCGAGTGCTTGGGCGTGAACATGAGTTGCTGAAGATGAGGATGAAATGAGCACGATCCCTTGTTTCCGGGCGTCAAGCCATGGACGAGAAGTGGAGAAATGGAGTGTGAGAGTCAACGCGTAAATTGCCGCGAAAGAGGTGCATCGTCCAACACTTTTCGATCTTCAACTTCTTCTTGAAGCAACTCCATCCGCTACCTTTCGTCTATACAACAATTCTTGGTTTCTGCAACGTCTTTTCAGCAAGCATGAGTGCTGAGGCAGGCCCTAGCTCAGCGCCAGTCTTCAAGAAGCGCGGCAAGGCTGGCGCTGCATCACGCATCTCATCGTCTGTTATTGACGATCCTACACCACCACCGTTCAGCAGCGCACATGATGCCTCTTCTTCCGCAAGACCAACGATATCAGCAGCAGCAGCAGCAGCAGCAGCAGCAGCAGCAGACGGCGAAGCGGGACAGGAAGACGAGATCTCGGTGCAAGATTTGATAGCTTTGCGCTCGCTCAACCGTAAACCTACCGGTATCGACTTGGAAAGGCTGAACAAGGGAGAGCGGAGAAAGAACAAGAAGCAATCTAAGGAAAAGAGTGCGTCACAGCTGGAGGAGGAGAAGTGGGAGCAGCAGATGAAACGAGGTGGCTTGATGGCAGGAAGCAGTAGAGGAGGTGCGGGAGGAGACGACGATGACAGCGAAGAAGAGTAAGCTCCCGCGCTCGTTTCAGGACGCCATCTTCATTGCCGAGACGAAGACAGCTGACACTGAGACCTATTTGCTTCTCGCTGCTTCTACAGAGACGCTCCCAACGGACGCCGACTTGTCCGCAAGAACAACTTCCAAGGCGAGACAGGCACCGTTGATGTTGATAAACACATGTAAGTTTCGATGAAAACTGAACGGCCAGAGTTTAGCTATATCTTCAAGCTGACCCGTTCTACCTTCTTGCTTCTCTCGCGTAGGATGTCATACATCGAAGCCGAGATGGCCAAACGCACCGGCGGTCGTTCAACCTCAACAATGGACCAAGCGACACTCCTAAAAGCAGTCAACAACCCCGAAGACGAGCTTTACCGCGTTGCTGAAAAGTACAAAGAGCTTCAACGATCCATCAAACCAGAACAAACGCAAGAGGAACGAGAAGGAAATGTCGCACTCTCCGCCGCCATGCTCTCTTCCATTCCAGAGGTCGACCTGGGCATCGATACCAGGATGAAGAACATCGAGCAGACCGAGAGAGCCAAACGAGACTTCTACGAGAAGAGAAAGGGTGGTGGAAGCGGTCCTGTCGACGGGGACGAGGCGTATGCCAATGCCAGATGTAAGTGCACACATACTATCAAATGACAAGATGAGACCTGCATACACAGACGCTTACTGACCAAAGCCATATTCGCTCACCGCTCAATTCGATGCTCACACAGTCATGCGCACAGGTCAAGCATCGCAACGAGGTGACAGGCCGGAACGCAAAGAGATGGCGACAGATCAGCTCATCCTCGATCGATTCAAGAAACGCCAACGCAAGTTTCGATAGCCTCGCCACCACACCCTCGCAAAACAAAGCATTTCTGAGAGGATCATTGATCTGAGCGTGCGAAAGGGTCTGGTAAAGATTTGGGGTGTAAATCTAGTCCATCTTCGGCAAAGGCAGTATGGGCTTCAACGCCTCTTGCCGTGTCTTGGAGTGAGGTGTCTAACATCGGCCATGTGCATTCGCCACTCCTGAAGCAAAACCTCGCTCGACTTGATCTTCTTGTCATCGTCGTAACGGTAGGGCTTCTTGTCGGCGTAGCACTCCGTCTCGGGTTCCTTGGGCAGAACACCGTGAAGCATGTATTCGCGCATGATCTTGTTCGTGCAAGCGCTGGTGTCCCTGGACGAATGACCGTATCCATGATGAGCAATGAGTCTTGCGTTGTCACCCATCTCGTTCAACAGCCTCCTTCCATTGCGGAGCGGCGTAGCGGGGTCGTAGGCTTCAGCGATGAGCAGCACTGGGTTACTCAACGTGTGGTTGAGGTCACCGCGGTACACTTCCTTGGGTGGACCAAAGGTTGAGTTCCACTGTCGACACGGTAGGATGTCAAAGAAGCGACCGTTGCCACCGATCTCGGACTTCTCTACCATTTCTTTCCACAAGTCCAAGTACCACTGTTGGCCGTCGGTGGCTTGATCGTACCCGGGTGGAAGAGGAGAGTCGTACTGGTCTGAGCAGATGACGAGGATGCCAAGCTCATCCGAAGAGTGTGTGAGAGGAAGGGGCGTAGGAATAGTAGGGTCGTATTCCCATGAATCGACCATGCGAGAGATCATTGTCGTGTTGCCTTGCAACAGCTCGTAGAAGGCGGTGGCCAGTGCGTCCCACCCGAAAGAGCTGTAAAGACCAGAGTAGATGAGCGAAATCACTTCGGAGTAAGTGATCAGCATTGGGCCGGACTTCTCAGTGTGTCCTGGGATGGGACGCCGAGCAAGTTGAGCGAAAAGGTCGTCCATCGTGTCGATCAAGTCCTGTCGCGTAGGTGCGCTGTCTTTGTCGGACAAAGGCTGGGCAAGGGCACAGCGATCGGGACCCGCATCGACACATTCGCCCAAGAAGCCATCATGGAAAGCGGCAGTGATGTTGTCGAGCGCAGTCCACCCGAATCCACCCATCTGCCTGTGGTCGCGCACATACTCGGTTCCATCCAACATCAGTCTTCCGACGGAATTGGGGAACATGTTGGCGTATGTCTGGCCGATACCTGTTCCGTAGCTGACGAAGTATCCACTAAGTTCATCTTCTCCAATCGCTTTGCGGATCTCTTCCAGGTCTCGAGCGACAAACGCGGTGGTGAGCATTCCAGCCACGTCTCCGTACTTTCGCTTGCATGCTTGGAAAGTGGCTTCGTTCATCGCATCATCGATGAGCATGGTCTGCTTCGGGTCGGCAATCTCGCGATAGAATCTCGAGGTGAGCAAGCTCCAGCGATCACGATCGGCATCGTAAGGGAAACAAGAGATGGAAGGTTGCGAAGCGTTGACTCCTCGAGGATCCCAGCCCAGGACGTCAAAGGTGTTGTCGGTGTAAATCTCCGACGAGTGCTCACCTTTGCGCCAAACCAAGTTGGTTCCCGATCCACCTGGTCCTCCGGGCTCGACAACGAGAGTGCGCTTGGACTTCTTGGGCGAATGCTGGAATTTGGTGATGGCCAATCGAGCTACTCTTTTGTCAGATGAGTTGGTGTAGTCGAGCGGGACATCGAGCCAGCCACACAGGTAGAGACCGTCTTGGGTAGCATTGCTGGTTCCACGCGACCAATGCTGCTGATCAGGATCGTACAAGCGCTGCCAAGTCTCTACAGGATGAGCTTCATCCAAGCTTGGAGGGACGGTTGCGTTGGTGCATGGGAGGAAATGGAAAGGGTCGTCTTTCTGTGGGAAGCTGCCCCAGCTGTGCTTGGATTGGTGACCGTGCTTGATGATACCTTCGTATTTGCTAAGCTTGGGATGTACATCGAAGCGATACCAAGCCAAAGCTCCGAGGGCTGTGAGAGCAAGTCGTGCCTTCCAAGATAATCTCTGGGAACGTGGAGGCTGCTGACAGGCTACACCTGGCAAGCCAGGGAGCTTCTCGTCGACCTTTGCGAACCGCATCTTGTTGGTCAGTCCGTAGATGTCGAGACGTGATTGCTTCATGGTGGAAAGGTGGAACGGTGGACACCATCACGGAACACAGACAGCCGAAAGCTCAGTCGGGTCCCACAAGATTGCATTCGCCGGCAATGCATGAAAATTGGATTAGCGTGGGGTCCGTGACAGGGCTTGGACCCTGACACAAAACCTCAAGAAGATGCTCACGGGCCACACAATCACACCACAACAAACGACGTTGGAGTGAGCTGATACTGTGTTACATTGATGGTGCTTACTGACGAACCACAGAGCATACTCTTGGGCTGACAGTCGCCGTGCAACACTGTGCCAAATAGCTCGACGCCGACCGTGTCCGGCAGTACATTGCATGCAAGCCGAGACCCAGCTTGACATCTCGAGTTTCGAGAGTTTTGCATCAAGAGTACGAGGGCCACAATACTTTAGGGTTTGACTTTTTGATGAATTCGACGAAGTGAGGATCGTCCTTCTGCAAGCTCTCGTCGTCGCGACACATGGTGCGGAAGATGTCGGCGGCGAATTGCTGCACCCGAGTCACATTGTAGGTAAGACAGCTTGATTCCCAGAGCATTTGGAATGAAGCCGCTGGTAATGGCTCAACGATGATGTCAGGGAAGAGGTGTTGACGGGGTTCGATGTACCCGCGCTCTTCTCTCGGCATATCCGTCAGAAGATAGATAGTAGTGGTGAGTGTGCGCGGGAGAAGCTCTTGTGCAAGTCGCAGTACCGGAGTCAGCACCTCGTCGTACCATACTTCCCGTGAGAAGCTTTCGTCTTTGCGTCTCTCGCTTGGGCGTATCCAGGCTTGGTCCGTCTCCCGCTTGTCGTGATCGAAGCAGATTTCGTGCGAGAACAATCTCAGCGTGACAAGGTTAGGATGGTGTTGGGCGAGATGCGCCATGGCACGGAAAAACGAGGCGCTGAGCTGCAAGTGCTTGTACCACATTCCAATCGTGAGGGAGCTGAGCGAGGGACAGGCCGATCTTAGTTCGCACGTATCATTGCTACACCGAGTAAGCGCTGAGGACTTAGAGGGTTCCTCGCTGGGAACGAGGAAAAGATTCGCGTAATCGTCCGTGGTGATGTCCTGATGTCCATCGAAGAAGAAGACGTGCTTCAGATGAGGGAACCCAAAGTCCTGAGATTTGACCTCATGCTCTAATCGCTTGCAGAGACTTTGTGCTTCACGTGGACTCCAGTCGTCTTGACGGCCATTGGATCTAAACAGGGTCGCATTTTGCGCCGACATTGACTTGTTGAGCTCATCGAAGATAGATGGAAGCTCTTTGATGAGATGCGAACACATCAAATCAAATTGGATAGGCTTGGTCTTTGCAAAGAATTCATATGGCTTTTCTTGATGACCAAGTACCACCTGGTCTGCCATATTAGGATTACTCTCGAGGTAGCCCAGCTCGAGAGTTTGCAGATTACGGGCAGACAGAAAGATGAGAGCCATGTTAGCAACGTACTGAAGTGTGGAAATCGGCGCGAGAGAATTGTAGCGACGAGCCAGGTCACGATAGTCGAAGCGGATGTGTCTGACGTGGGCCAAGTTTGATGCAAATCTAGGGCAGGACATATATGCGATCATGTCGTCAATCTTCTGGTATTCACTTATACCGGCTTGAGGAATTTCGATGATCGGCATCGGAGCAGGGGCGAGCAAAGCAAAGATACGGGGGTGTACCAGAGGCAGCGAGTACCAGTACCAAAGCATGCGTTTGTCGGACAGACGACAACAGCAGCGCTGAAAAGGCTTTCCACGACTGGTACAAGCGGGAGTGTGCCACTCATCGTCTTTGAAGATGTCAAAGTAGAGTTGGGACAGTACGATGGTGAGCAATTCGTCAGGAAGGAGAAGCAAGGATGCTCTGGCTCGGCCAGCTTCGCGATCGAGCTTGATGCGCTTCTGGAGCGGCTTTTCATCTTCGCTTTCGTGTTTGGCGTTGTTGTCGTTCATGTTGGTGTGCTAATCGAGGAAAAAAGCAATGATGGTGGTGGTAGAGCAGATGAAGGAGAGCGGAGAAAGGCTACTGAACTTTCTTTGGAAGCTGAGCAAAACGGTGTAGATTACAGTGCTCAGTCGATTCGTGCGCTCAGTCTGCATCCGAGATACAGTAGTTTTGAAGCGCAGGCCATCAGTCCGTCATCCAAGGATGGCTGAGCCGTCTAATGAATGCGCAGCAGATGCGTGGTGATGGGCCGTGTCGATGTGCCTGCGCAGACCTGGCTGCGCAACTTTTGTTTGACATGACTACAACACTTTAACAAAGCAAAGTCAAAAGCGAGCCCCATTCGAATGTTGATTAGTGATGATTACCAATCAACACGCACAAGAACCTCCACCCAAATTTGCTTTGCAGCTTTCGAGCGTCATTCTGTTTGCCGGACTGAGCCTTTCCTACCTGCTGCTTCTCTTCTCAACATCACATACTCTCACACCATAGTCTACTCAGCAAGATGCCGGTGTTCCAGCCCGCCAACCAGATCAAACTCACCAACGTCTCGATCGTTCGCTTGAAGAAAGGTGGCAAACGATTCGAAATCGCATGTTACAAGAACAAGGTCAGAGAATGGCGTACTGGTGTCGAGACCGACCTTGACGAAGTCGTTCAGATCGAGAACGTATTCGTCAATGTGTCAAAAGGTCAAGCTGCCCCTTCGGAGGACTTGCAGAAAGCATTCGGAACTACCGAAGTGCCCAAGATCATTCAAGAAATTCTGAAGAAGGGAGAGTTGCAAGTTGGAGAGAAGGAGAGACAACATGAATTGTCGAATACATGGAAGGACATCGCAACGCAAGTAGCAGAGAAGTGCGTCGACCCAGGGAGTCAACGGCCGTATACAGTGGGCATGATCGAAAAGGCGATGCATGATGTTCACTATTCGGTCAAGACGGGTAGGAGCGCAAAGCAACAGGTAAGTCAAACGCACGGAGAACCCGACTCACCAACCCCAAAGTTCGCGACTGACCTGGCTCTCTATCTATCTCTCACATCCATTTGCGATTTCAATCAGGCACTCGACGTCATCCGCTTACTTCAAGAGAAAAAGACCATCCCAATCGAACGTGCACGCATGCGTATCCGTATCACCATGCCCAACAAGGATGGCAAAAAGATCAAGGACAAGATTCTGCCATTGACAGACAAGGTGGAAGACGAAGACTGGTCCGACGAGTGGGAATTGATCGCTTTCATCGACCCAGGTGCGCTCAAGACCATCAACGAACTCATCGAAACCGAGATCAAAGGAAGAGGCAACGTTGAGACACTCAACTTCACAACAGTCAGGGAAGGCGATGGTGACGAAAGGTTGGAGTGAAATCGTGTGTAGAGTTAGGCTTCAAAATGATAGTTTTTTCGAATTCCAAGTGGGCAAATGCATTGTCTGATTGCTTTCAAAGATAGTGTGTGAAGGTGCAATGTGACGCTGAGACATAGGGAGATGTCCCGAGTAGAGAGGTGCGTCGGAGATGCCGATCAAGCCAGCTGGCTGAGCTGCGTTGCTGTGGTCTCTACTTTGCAAAGTGCAGAGTCCACGAAGGCAGCAATCGCCTGGCATGCACCTCCGCCGTCGTCAGCCCTGGTGTTCCGTAAGTGAGCGGACTCAACCACCAGAAGATCACGATGAGCGCTGCCACCATGAAACCCATGAATACCCTCGCTTGTCTAGGCACGATGTTGTCCATTCTTGGCCTGTAGTCTCGTACCGTAAGCAGAGGACCGGGCTTGGAGATGGGGAACTGAATCGTCTCGCTCGTGACAAAATTGAGCACTCCACCTGCTACCAAGCATGCACAAACATGCGCTGGCAGGTAGTGGTGAATGAACAGCTGACGCGACATGAGGAAGAAAGGAATGTAATGGCAGGCCCAGGCAACTACAAAGAAGCCGGTCGAGTTGTGTAGACGATTCCTTACCGCCGAAGGGATAGGGTAGACGCCACGACGACGCGCGAGCAAGTCGGCACCGACCACGCCCATGAAGATGGAAATGGCCAAGATGGTGCCCCACCAACTAACCAAGTTGCCAATCATGTAAATCTGATGTTGACCCTCGTCCTGCGTCCAGAAGGAGATGCCTTGCAGCAAGAAGGGCCAGTTGATAGGACCTGTAGCGTAAGGATGGCTCTGGGTGAGACCCGCATTTTGCTGCAACATTTGCAATTGCAACTCGAGCCACTTCTTCATGAAGCTCATCTTGGTCACCTCACGCGGAGGGAGAGGCGCGAGTCGGTCCTCGTAATCAGGGCTCTCGGGGTCGGGAGTAAGCTCGTCAACGTACCACAAGCAGGTCTTGTCCATGGCATTCTTGTTACCATTGACTTCTTGCTGGTTGAACGCCCAATCGGGAAGCGCCTCAGTGTGGGTCCACATGCAGACACGGGTGTTGGCATGGATGAGCCGGAACCAAGATGCTTTGCTCTTCCATGCCTTGTCGCGACTGTCCTCTTCGTCAATTTGCAATTCGAACAAAGTATCGTCGTAGCGTGCGGTGTCGTTGGCGGGAACCGTAGTGAACTCTTCGTTGGTGGCCATCAAGGGAGAAGCGACGTCGTGGGCGAGCAAGTAAGTGTTGGTGTTGACGTGCAACAAACGAATGGTCTCCTTGTTCCTGACGATACGATCCGCTGGCTTGTCTTGCTGAACAGGTCGATTGGGAATGACCTGCCAGACGTTGTTGGTGTCGTTGTGTGGGTATCCGGTGACCTGCTGACCCTGACTCGAGATACGACCGTCATCATACTTGAGCGGGTATCGTTCTACGTGCGAGTGGAGGAAAGCCTTGGTGTTTTTGTGGCTGATGGTGATTTTGTCATAGTAGTAGATGTCGCGGGCATTGCTGAGCATGGGATTGCCTTGAAGCGTTTGTTGGAATTGCGAACTCATAAAGACGTCTCCAGGACCGCTTTTGATGAGAATGGCGAAGTGAACCCAGAACCAGAAGAGATAGACGCCAAAGGGCAAAACAATGAGGGTGAAGAAGCGTGCCATGAAATGGCGAACGACATCCTCGAGCTCAAGACCGCGTCGAATGTCGAGCAGCTTCCAGAGATCCCAAGCGACAGCAGTGCCGATGGTCATGAAAGTGAAAAGACCGACCATCTTGCAGCTCATGGTCATGGCGAGGTTGACACCGGTAGCTGCAAGCCAGAACCACCATTTGGCAGTGAACTCGTTGTAGCGAAGCTTGTAGAATCGAATGTACGAATAAAGACTGAGCATCATGAAGAGGATAAGAGGAGCGTCGAGAAGAATCAGTCTGTCCTGTGCAATGTGAGCATTGTCGAAGAGCAACAGTGCTGCACTGAAGACGCCGATGACAGGTGCGTAACCACTGTGCCTCATGATCGAGTAGATGAGTGGAACCTGAAGACTGCCGATGATGGCAGGGACAGCACGCATGCGGATGTATGGCACATTGTTTTCGAGGTATTTGTCTCCGATCTGATCGAATTCGAAGTGACCATCGAAGCCAGCAAGGTATCCAGCAGCTGCGTTGATGAGCTTTGCAAGAGGAGGATGAACATCGAAATGGAATTCGCGACGAAGGTAGTAAGCTGCGAATTTGCCGAAATGGACTTCATCGAAGACGACTTGATCTGGGTATGAGATCTTGTAGAAGCGAAGTGCTGCGGCAAGAACCAAGAGAGCGATGGTGATGGGAGTATCGGCAGAATGCGAATGAACCTCGGGCAAAAGTGCCTTCAAGCTGGATCGATACTTGGAGTTGTCATCGTCGTTGGCGAGGTGGTCGGCGTGTTGCTGGACTGCTGATTGATCAGGTCGGCGAGACCGAACAGTCTGCCCTCTTGAAGCGTCCATGATTAGACAAGTGATCGCAAATGCTGAGTCCAGGACGGGTGAAAGAAGAAGAGCAACAAGGAATATCGGCTCAACCGCAAACGCGAACGCGTGAATTGCACTCTCTGCACACTCTCTCCGCAGAAGAACGCACGCTCGCACGCTCGCACGGTCATTTGAAGAAGCAGCACGCTGGCCAAGCATTTCCGACATGCGACCCAGACTGTAATTCGAGATTGACACTTGCTTCGGGGGTCAACACTTGGCTCGGCTGCTCAAATACAGCTCAGCGACCAAGAAAGGTCTGACGAGCAGCATTCGTCTCAAACACGGCTGCACCGAGACGTTCGAACTCAATCTTGTCGGACGGTGCCGAGCAGATGGTGTTTGAGCGAATGTGTGTTGCGTGTTGCGTGTTGGACTATCTGCCTTTGCCTTGAGTTGCTGGCGTCGTCTGCAGTGGTTCCTGACAGGCGAAACGCGCTGTCGCTTCGAAACGCAGTCGACCTGGGCGTGGTCCTTTCGGAAGTCGGATATACACCGCGCAGTGGAGCAAGAAGACTGAAACGCTCGAAATGTCAAAGAAGGACTTGAAGGAGCGGAGCATCCGTTTGTCTTTGTCACCGCGGCCATCATATCTCTCACCAAACTCATCACCGCACTCGCGCCGACTCAGCCATCTATCAATCATGGCGCCACCACCGAGTCGCGACAGTATGGATGTCGACCAGCCGCCATCTCAGCCCACGGCAACCACTTCAGGCGTCACGATCGAAGACCTGCTCCAATCACGTTCAAGCACATACTCGGCCGCAGATGCTGCCATCTCGGCCCAACTCGATGCACGCAAACTCGCTCGCAATCTCGCCATCCCCACATCAGACCCTAAAGTACGCTTACGACTACGAGAGCTTGGAGAGCCAATAACATGTTTCGGAGAGCGAGAAATGGATCGAAGAGAGCGCTTGAGGCAGCTCCTTGCCAAACGAATGCAAGAGCAATGTACGGATGCAGCACCAACACCCGGTGCTTCAGGTCCACAATCTCAAAAATCAGATAGCGAAGGCGACAGCGACGAGGACGAAGAGGAGGAATTCTACACCGAGGGTACTTCGGCACTAGTCGAAGCACGTCGCAAGATCGCCGCCTTCTCTCTTCAGCGGTCCAAACGAAGGCTTGCTACGCAGCGCAAAGACGCTTCCGTTCCATTGGCCGACATAATGAAGCTCAGGACGAAAGTGTTCGAGCCTTTGAAGACTTACACGACGCTCGGATCTCAGATCGGCGACGACCGTCCAGTATCGATGGTCCGCTTCGCACCAAATATGGAATCTCATGCGTCCGACTCGCAGCTCCTTGCAACAGGCAGTTGGTCAGGCAGCATCAAGCTGTGGCAAGCGCCCAGTGCAACTCACAAACTTACCTATCGCGGTCAGACAGACAAGATCGGAGGTCTGGCTTGGCATCCACGCGCCACAATCGATCAGGATGCTTCGGCGGTAAACCTGGTCTCGGGAGCAGGTGATGCTTCGGTTTGCTTGTGGAGTCTCCAAAGCGATCGACCTCTAGCAACACTGCAAGGTCACGAGGCAAGAGTGGCACGAACCGCTTTCCACCCAACCGGAGACTACGTAGCAAGTGCATCCTTTGATGGTACATGGAGACTCTGGGATGTCGCCTCTCAAGAGTGTCTTACAGTCCAAGAAGGTCACAGCAAAGAAGTCTACTCGGTCGAATTCCAGGATGACGGTGCGCTTGTGGCTAGTGGAGGACTCGACGCCATTGGAAGAGTGTGGGACATGCGCACGGGCAGAACAGCTATGGTTCTTGACGGACATGCAAAGGAGATTCTCTCGGTCGACTTCGCTCCTAACGGCTACCAGCTAGCTACAGCTAGTGGAGATGATACCGTCAGGATTTGGGACATGCGCGCCCTGAAATCCATCTATACCATCCCTGCCCACAAGTCGTCCGTCTCGGATGTCCGCTTCTTCCGATCCTTGCCGTACCGAAAGCAATTGGCAGGTCAAGACGCAGACGGCACATCCGAACAAGAAGAGGTCATCAGCCGAAACGGACTGTACCTGGCAACTTCGGGTTACGATGGCATGGTCAGAGTCTGGTCAGCCGACGACTGGCAGCTACTCAGAACGCTCAGTGGAGATGGAGGAAGAGTCATGAGCGTCGATGTCAGCTCCAATGGCGAGATGCTTGTCAGCGGTGAATGGGGTCGCACCTTCAAGCTTTGGGGCTCACTTTGAACCGCTCCATCATGATCTCGCCAACAACATCACTTGTCTTGCATCGACCAAACCATCTTTCAGCAACACGAAATGGACAAAATAGATCCGAAATTCGGGACCTTTAAATCACGTCAAAAAATTAGCTTCGCGTGCAGAAGCCAAAAGCTGTCGGAGATTTATTTTTAAGGTTGCCAGCAAAGAAACAAAGTGTTGTTCTCTTGCTCGGTTCGCGACTTTCCCACATGCACGGATCTCGACAGCGCATGCATGCGTGCTTGTCTGCTTGCCTTCTCGTCATAAAGGACTGCTCTGCCGACCATCGTTCCGTCTATCACGGCATCCGTTGCGGCCATTTTGGATACAAGCATCGGCAACGACATTCACGACCCTTCTAAAAGCTTTCAACCCCGGCTCAGACGGGCTGCAAGATGACGCCGACACACCCAAACCCAACCATGACCCACTCGGCCTCCTTCGCCTCGACCGCCTTCCATCTCTACGCCAAGCAGCAGCAAATCGAGCATCACAAGCCTAAACTCTCGCGCATGTCGTTTGTTCGCGATGCTTTCCGCATCTCTGGCTCGGTCCTGCCACGCATCTTTCCTTCCGTCTTGTGCCTCACTCTTTATGCAACGGTTATTGCTCTCGGCGATCTTGTCTGGGGCGCAAAGTGGTTCGCCTCTTACTCGATCACCAACACACTGTCCGTCGTGGTGGGACTGCTGCTGGTCTTCCGCAACGGAACCAGCTACGATAGGTGGTATGACGGGAGGAAGCTTTGGCAGGATGCAACCAGCACCACCAAGAATTTGGCAAATCTGATCTGGGTCAATGTCGATACCGAGAAGGATCCGATCAAGAAAGATTGGAGGCTGGAGAGGAAGAAGCGAGCCTTGAGATTGCTATCGGCGTACATGGTGGCGGTCAAGCATGAGTTGAGAGGAGACAAGGGATGCGGATGGCAAGATTTGAGGGGTATACTGCCGAACGATTGGATTAGCGCTTCAAGCAGCAACGCCATCGATCACGACATTGCCAGAAAAGCCAGCGGTGATGTTGAACAAGCAGCTCCAAACTCTTCGTCCTCGTCCGAGAGATCACCTTTGCTCTCCTCAGCGGAACACTCATTCAACGCCGAAGAGACTTGCAAGCTTCCACTCCCGCAACGCATCCTCTCCGAACTCCACGTTTACCTTTCATCCACCCGTCGTTGTGGCTTACTCGAAGATCTCGGACCCGCCGGCTTCTCTTTACTCAATACGCAACTTCTCACCCTCTCCACCATCTCCTCGCACCTCGTCCGCATCTCTACCACCCCTCTTCCGCTTATTTACGCCATCCATCTCAAACAGTCGTCGTTGCTTTATCTCCTGATGTTGCCCTTGGCGCTAGTTGGAGAGCTGGGCTGGAAGATGGTTCCGTTTGTAACGGTGGTAAGTATGACGTTGATTGGGTTGGAAGGGATCAGTAGTGAGATCGAGGATCCTTTTGGCGATGATAAGAGTGATCATCCGTTGGATTTGTGGTGCAGTAGATTGAGGTGGGAGATCGAGATGATCATGAAGGAGGTTCCGGCGGGAGTTAGGGAGGAGTAGCGGCGTTTCTAAGCAAGCAGTTGCATTTACGACTTGGACGCTGAGATACCGGTCAGTCACATGCGTTCATATCATACCCTTAAAGTCTTCCGTAACGATCAGTAACGTTATTCATGAGCAAACATTTGTGTGCTTCTTGGCTTTGTCGGTGATACTTTAGGCAGTTTTGAGCTTGTGTCTGTTGAGCTAAACAGCCTTTTCGAATCGAGCTTGTCAAAGGCGATCTGCTGTCTCAAGGTGTCCAGCCTGGCTGCACTCGCAGCGAATAATTACGCTCGAACACGGACACGCGCACGAGTCTCAGACGACCCTTGCTTCAGCTCTGTATCGCTAGAAAGCTAGCAGGCATGGTATACATTCATCATCGTACGTGTACATGTGATGGAGAAGACAGAACGGCGTGACAATGAAACGAGAAAAGATTACAGGTGACATTTGAAGAAAGATCACCGGCCTCCGTGGTGGTTTCCGCCACCACCGCCGTAGTATGGGCGATGATGCTGGTAATGCTGATGCTGATGAGATCCGTTGCTGGAAGGGAATGATTGAGAAGGAGGTAGTTGTCCTTGGTCAGCGTAGGAATTGCCGAAATTTTGGCCCTGACTTTGGCTGGATGACGAGTAGCCGGTGTAGCTGCCGCCCCCGCCCCCACCCCCGCCATTGCCTCCACCACTGCCATAGTTGTATGCATGCGATTGTGTTTGCGGGAGAGGTGGTGGTGGCGGTTGGGATGAGGGGTATTGAAGCGCAGGTAGCGTATCGCTGCTTCGCTGTCTCTGCGTTGGAGGCCAAGTATTGGGCAAAGGAGGTGCGACGGGAGGCTGGTATTGCTCCCATTGCGTGGCGTTGTATCCGTTTCCGAAATTGGCAAGGCTCTGGGTCGCCGAGATGCCGTTCTCGATGGGATCGAACCAAGGCACATTGTTGGTCCAGTCAGTGGTGGATGCAGCATTGAAAAGATCAAACATGGGTATATCAAACATGCCACCCTGGCCGCCCGCAGCGACTGCAGTGTTTGTCTGTTGAGGTAGACCTGGAACAAAGTTGGACTGGAAACTTTGGGAGAAGGATTGAGCTTGACTCAAGCTGCCTTCGTTGCCATTCGAGGCATTGACAGAGGATATGGGTGCGGCGCTCTTTCGAACGTGCGGAGTATGTTGCGACTGGCCACTGAAGGAAGGCGACCTTTTGGCGATGTTCGACGTTTCTGCGGCACGCTGTTGAGTTCGTGCCTCCTGTGAAACCTTGACTGCAGGCGTGGTGGGCGTCTTGCCGAGAAGATGACGAAAGTGATAAGGGACCGACCTTTGCAATGAGAAACCGAGCTTCCATTTTTGCATGACCTGGACCATCTCTTCGATGAAGATGACACCGATCTGAGAGATACTCCTTCCAGGCATGACTTCATCCTTTGAATCACTCAGGTCGTTTGGTAGACCTGAAAGACGCCTCGAAGGGGGCGGCATGGATGTTCTCTTGCTTCGAATGGGCGGCAAATACTCGTTCCGATCGCACTCCTCGAGCCTGTGTATAGTATTGACCATCATCATGGTGTGCATATCGACAGTGACCGAGAGATGATCGAAGCCGTAGAGCGAACAAGCCGTCTTTTCAAGGAAGGTCTTGCAACCATCAGTTGCGAAAGCGGTGGTGAGGAGAAGAGGAGCACCTGTCGCCTCGATCCACAGGGCGCCACGTTGTACTTTGGACTGGCTTCGACCTCGAGTGAAGATGTCCGGTTGTGAGTAGCCAAGACCTCGATCGAAGAGATGGAAAGTGCTGAGCATGTTGTGCGTCTCTACGTCTCTTCGCTCGGAAATGTTAGATGACTGCATTCGGAAGCTCTCGTCATTGCGAAGAGCCTCTGCCATTTCGTTGGCAGAAAAGCCTTGATTGAGCTCGCCAGTCATGAAAGCGCAGATGGCGAGACACGGCAAGAGCTCCTGGAGAGAATAAGACTCCATGGTGGCCCAATCTTCAAGGAGGAGTGCAGGACGAACACTTGCAAAGGGGCTGAATGCTTGCGCTTTGGTGGCCTGCCAGAAGAGTTGCTGGTTGGACGAAGTGGTGAGGAGATTGAGCAGTTCCTGACGAGTTTCCGAGGTGGTTGGTGTGGTTTGCGAGGGCGTGATTTCTTCAGGCTTTGTGGCTGTAGCAAGGATGCGATACATGCCGGCGATGGTATCTTGAAAGCGTGCCATGGCTTTGAGACGGTAGACGAGGCCGGTGCGGCCAGCCGAGCGAAGAATGCTATCTTCGTCAAGACCCGGGAATCGCTGTTCTGTGGACTGGAAAGGGTCACGTTCCATGCGTTCAATCTTGCGTCCGTCGTTGTCGACAGCAACCATTGCTTCAGCCTTACCGACGATGTCGCCCAGCTCGATGGGACGCACAGTAGAATTCACGAAAGAGAAATGACCTTCCCAAATGCGCAAGCTTAGCCAGATGGAGGCACCGGCCAAATGCTTGGCCAGCAGCTCGCGGTGCTGCTGTACTTGAGCATCCTTGGTAGGCGGCGGGCGTCGGCAAAGCTCGGCGACATTGTCGATGGATTTGTCAAGATCGATCCCCCTTGCAATAGTTAGCGCAGCTGCCAGAAGAGATTCGCCGAGCAGGCCATTGCCTCTCTCGGCTTGTGCGGATCCTGCGACGCTAGTCCCGACAAGAGAAGGCTCATGAGCTAAAAGAAGCTCGAGCGCTTGGACGGTGTACATATCTCTTGGTGTCGAAAGTAAGATCTGTGTTCCGAGTTGATCTACGAGGGTGGAAAGCTTGGTGGGAAGCGGATCGGTGAGGGGCATAGCGTGACGGCAAGCGACGAGGCACATTGAGCTTAGCAACAGAGCACTGGACACGGTAGGACGTTTGCAATGCTCAGCATACATGTGATCGAGACCTGGAAGATGCGGATGCCAGAGAAGGTAGGGCTTGAGGAAAGGCTTGAGGTGAGATAGAGTCTGACGCGGGATGAGGTCGAGAATGTCAAGATTCCTGAGTGAGGTATCGATGCGACAGAGAAGATAAGTGGTGAAGCTGGGCTGTTGTGCTGCATAGTCGATGAGAACGGACAAAGGTCGCCAGAGGGAAGTCCAAGTGCGTCCTGGGGGCTGTACTTTGGAAGGGGTGGATGAGGAAGTGGTTGCTGGTGAAGACGTGGAGCCTACTTGATGCGCTTTGACATCAGCGGGCGAGCGGGCGTAATCCTTGTTGGATTGATGGCTGGCCAGGCGAGATCGTTCGTTTGTACGAAACGAGGCGGGTGATGGTGCGGACATTGGCGTGGCTACATCGTCGACGACTGGATTGAAAAACTGGACTGAAGCAAGAGTGGATGCGGCTTCCCTTGAGCTGCTGGCATCGTTGGAGGAAGCAGCAGCGTGAGGCGACATGTCGGGCGCATCTTCGTAAGTAGAACGCTGATCGGAAAGACGAGCGGCGGCAGCAGCGAGCTGTTCGAGCGAGCCGGGACTTCGAGGTGGAGAGGAAGGCAAACGAGACGTGCCTGGCTCTGGCTTGATTGGGGTGGAAGATGCATCTTCTGGATCGTTTCCGGCGGCTGTGGACACCTTTGGCCTTCGTTTGCGGTCGCCATCCCAGACGACGCAGTCAAGTGAGAGAACCTTGCATCTATGACAGGCGAACTCGTTACTCAAAGGTGTCATGGAAGAAGGCGTGGTCAAGCTCTCCTCGGGTAGCTCGCATCGTGCTTTCTTCTCTCGACATTTGAGACAGCTGCGCTTTGCATATGCTCTCCTCCTTGCAGTCTGTTTCTTGTTCTTGTCGTCCGGATCATGTTTGGTGTCTGCGAGTTCATCGTGACGTTGGTGCTGAGGGGTATGCCTGTCCGCTGGCATGTTTGCAGGAGTAGCCGCGCCAGTCCGCAAGCAAGAGTGTGAGAAAGAGCAGCGTGGCTCTCAGGGATTGACGCAAGCAGCTAGCATGATTTGTCCAAGGGTATTCCTGGGTACCGAAGGGCCGAATGTGGCTGCCGATCACTGCCAATTGAGGATGATGGTGGTGGTGGTGGTGTTAGGAAGCGAAAGCAACTCGATGCTGGAACAAAGACAGGTCGAGCGCAGTTGACGGGATAGCCGTGGTGATTTGTCAGCGCCAAGGACTGAATGGTTGGCGGAGCGTGACCACAGCGAGGGAAGCTCGCAAAGGATGTGCGCGTGAGGGTGTGATGGTGTATAGGTGAGTGGTTGCAAGGACGGATAGGCCGATCAAAGGGATTGCTGCATGCACTCTGTCAGCTGTGTATGTTTAGCTTTTATCGGCTACAAGACGAATGCGAAGGTGTGACAAAGTCCACTTCTCAGCGTTGAGACTCATTCAAAATGCGGAATTGGCCAAAAGAGAGCTTTGTGCGCAGACCGAAAGGGTCAGGAAAAACAAAACAATTCCGTTATTAAGATGGTGCATAGGCAGTTGAGTTGGGCAGCTGAGCAGTCTCTTTTGGCGGCAAATGTGTTTGTGGGGCTAATTTCGGGATAATAATCGGCTCATTTCCGTGGTACAGTCACACACACACACACACACACACACACACAGAACTTGAGCGCTTCTGGGCGGCACAGAGCAGGAAGCAGAAAGCAGAAAGCAGGGAGCAGAGAGCAGAGAGCAGACAAGTGAATTTGCAATTCCGACAAGCACTCCTGCGGCAGCGACTGCTCAAAACCTTTCCAACGGCAAGTGCGGCTGGCTTGCGATGGCACTGCAAGCCACATGGCCACAATAGACAAACGCTCTTGACTCCCAATGCTGGATTTCTATGGCATACACACACTTGCGCATGGTTGTTGTTCACATCCGAAAGTGATCTCGATTAAGATAAAATAGATGTAACGTACGTGGATGCTGTTCGTGCTGTTGCATTCAGTACGGTCTCCCTCGTGGTCGCGTTCCACCACCTGGTCCACGCTCCATACCGCCACGATTGCCTGGTCGATTCGGGTTGGGACATGCATTGGCAAAGTGACCATAGTCTCCGCACTTGAAGCAAAGCACTTCGCTCAGATCCTTCTTCCAACCACCACGACCACCCTCCTGTTGTCCTGGCTGTCCTTGCTGTCCAAATCCTCCTGCGCCCGCACCGCCCGCACCGCCCGCACCGCCCGCACCGCCCGCACCGCCCGCACCACCACCAAAGTTGTTCGGCGGTCGTCTCTGCATATTATTGTTGCCAAAGCCCATCGGTCCGCGATCACCTCCAACCCCATTGGCACCAAAGCCTGGTGCACCTCCTCCACCGCCTCCTCCTGCGCCACCAGGAACACCATATCTGCCTGGTGGTCCGCGCTCGCGTCGCATGCCCCCTCCATCTGCGTAATCGCCATCGCGTCCACCACCTGTGCCGAATGCTTCCAATGCTGTCAATGGTCGATGTGTGAGGATGGGCGAGTTGGATCGTGATGCACTTGAAGGCGGTGTGCTCTTGATGCTGTTGTACGGAAGCGAAGGATCAAGTCAGTAATTGTTACTCGATTCAGTCAGCTGTGATCTCCGTGCCGCATACTTACTGTCCACGTGGGCATTCGAGTCCTTCAGGGCAGAATCCAGCCAGGTATAGTGGGCATGCAACCCGTCGAATGTGTTTCTTGGGACATGAAGGACCTGCAGAGAGCAAATAGCAGCAACAACGTCAGTAGCGTGCTCGGTGGTGAGTATTGGACGCTCATCTGACCATGTCTTCCGGCTTACCTTTTGGACAAAAGCCTCGATTATACTTCTCGCACTCCCTCCTCTTGATCGCGGGATCCACATGAAGATAGAGGCAGTCGTCACCGCTGTTGCAGAAGCCGAACGTCGCATAGAACCTGCATTCTGGGATCCTCCTCATGTCGTATTCGTGCAAGTAGTCGCACTGATCGCCTTTCTTGCATAGACCTCGAAGCCAATGCTTGCATACCGTACGCTTGTTTGGATCACGCAGCGCTGTCGAGCCTGGAGGCAAGAAGTTGAGATGACTTGGCTTGACGTGCCGTCTAGGGCAGGAAGCGCCGCGAGGACATTGCAAACGTTCTGCATAGTCGGGACAGATCTGTGCATCGTTGTCCAGCTTGACATTGAGGTTGACCTTGATATGCTGTTCAAAGTTGAATTCGTTGTGGATAAAGTCGGATGGTATCGATGAGGATGCGCCGGTTGTCCTGTTTTGTGTGATCAGTGGTCGATGTGACGAAGGTCCGCCTGGCCCGCCAGAGTTGAAGGTCTGTGTTAGTGGAGCGTTCATGTCTCCTTTGTAGTGACCGCCTCGGGTGGCAAACGAAGATGATGGACGAGGTGGATGAACAAGAAACAATAGCAAACGTGTCTGTGTGTGTGTCCGTGTGACACCTTGAACCCTTCGCAACTCTCGACGGAATAGCCGAAATCAAAGCTCGAGTCTTTCTCCACCTTCAGACACAGAGTCAATCTTAGACTCAGCCCGATTTGCACCAAACCGATTCTTTCGATCCGAGCTGTTGATGGCTAAGTCCGAGTTCCGAAATTGAATCGAGAAATTTAGCGGCGAGGCGAGAAAAAGTTTCGGCTCTTGCGACACTTTTCTTGGAAAAGGGTTCACTGCTCAGCTTGAGTGGGGGAAATTTCGGTCAAAAACTTTGCTTTGCGGAATCCACAGGCACAGGAGCAGCCAAACGCAGATCTTGCATCCACGCTTCAACGTCCTCATCATCCACTGCCACCACCACCACTACCACCATCCTCGTCACCCTCTTATCCCAACAAGAGGGCCTCTTCTTCGTGTTCCATCTTCGGTCAAAGGGGAACAATCTTCTGCGTATCGATTCACAGCATTAGTAGCAGATTATCCTTCTGCCTATCGACTCGAAACGCCACCTCTATCTCGACCGATTCACTTCAGTGTCGAGTTCATCGTCGATACTTCTCGATCGCATCATTCGATCCATTCTCGAAGCGCAACACACAGGGCCTCGTAACATCTTCATCAACACAGTACCGACGTCGCAATGAGGATTGAGCACTGCTTCTTCTGCTCCGCCCCTTGCTATCCGGGTAAGGGTATCACTTTCGTTCGTAACGATGCCAAGATCTTCAAATTTTGCAAGTCGAAATGCCACAAGAACTTCAAGTTGAAGCGCAACCCAAGAAAGGTTCGCTGGACCAAGGCCTTCCGCAAGGCGAACGGCAAGGAAATGACTGTCGACTCTACGCTCGAATTCGAGAAGAAGCGCAACGTCCCCGTTCGATACGACCGAGAGCTTGTTGCCACCACTCTGAACGCTATGAAGCGTATCCAGGAGATCAAGGCTCGCAGGGAGATCGCCTTCTACAAGGCTCGTATGGCAAAGGCCGGCGTCAAGGCAAAGGCCAAGGAGGCCGACCGTTTGTTGGTCCATCGCAACGCTCACCTTCGCGCTTCCATCAACGCTGCCAGACAGACGGCCACTTCGTCCAAAGACAAGATCAAGGTCAAGGCTACCACCTCGAAGCCAAAGTCAGCTCTGGTTGGTGCTGGCAGCTCTGGCATGACCATGGGCATGGACACGGACTAAGCAGTCTTTCTTCTTCCGAGATCTTCGCTCGTTTCCATCGTGTCTGCATCGAGCAATACAGCCTAAAGTGGAAGTTGTCGTTTCACTTGGGTCTCTCTGCATGATTCTCAGCCTTCAGATCAATCAGGGAGCTGTTGCTCTCAAGCCGCAGTATCTTGACCTCCCGTAACGGGTTCGGCATCTTGAAGTCAATTGAACCCGACATGTTTCAAAAGGGGCATCCGACATCCGCAACTTCGGCAGGCGCCGAGAACGGTCGTCGACGCATTTCAACCCCACTTCTTTCCCTCAGTTTTCCAGATCGTCAGCATACAGTCATGCTTGTATTATACCTCATCTCAGACAGATCAACATCTTTGTCTTTGCATTTGCATCTACCTATTTCTCGTTCATTGCATTCTCGTGTGTGCGCTCGATCAATTTGACAGCTTTGTGTCAACTGAACTGATGCAGAGACACCTCCTTGACAAGTTTCGTAGAATGAGATGTGCGCTTGATTTGATCGTTCAAGCCTTGTCGGCCGCACACTGGCCAGAGGTGAAACGGTGAGTGAATGCCAAGGCACGGCAAGCTCGGCATGGCGCTTTTGAAAAGAGTCATGGTCTTGGCATTATTCACAATATATTGCGCCTTTGCCTCTGCGGAGAGCCAAATACTGAGAGCGTAAAGTGAGTGAAAGCGGAGCAATGCGGAATGCGCGCTGTCTTGGCTCACGAAATTCGGCACCTAAAGGGTCCACACAAAACAGAAGCACACAAAAGACTCACAAAAAAGAAGCACTTTTCCTGCAGCGAAAATCACACATTTCACACTTGCTCGGCAGGAAATGACACATGCATGGCACCGCAGCAGCACATTCTGTGTGACTTTTGACAGGATGACCTGATTTTCGGCTTCCCCGCCTTGTTGCTAAGCTACCAACAGCATGCCATCACACTGATCAATCTTCTTTACCATCACCCTCTCCACCACTATCACTTTTGCTGACGTTGCTATTGCGCTGAGCCATGTCGATGAACACGCCTTTCTCGACGCAACTTCTCTCATCCTTGTAGCTCAGTCTACTCTCTCTTTCTCTCGTCAACAACACAACATATCACAACCATAGCCCACCATGCCGCCATCAATAGCATCAGCATCTTCGTCCGTGTCGTCCTCGCATACACAATCACTGGCACCACCATCACCCACAGCAACGCCGACACTCAAACAACGCGTCTCCTCTTCCTGGGCCAACACAATCCGCGTCGTTCGTAGGCATGCATACTTTGTCGGTCCAGGTATCGTCGCTTCGGTAGCCTACGCAGACCCAGGCAATTGGGCTACCGACCTCCAAGCTGGTTCCGAATTCGGTTACTCTCTGCTCTTCATCGTCCTCCTCACCGGAATGTTTGCCGTTTTCATCCAAATCCTCTCATGCCGCGTTGGTGTCGTAACCAATGCCGACTTGGCAAGGCAATGTCGTATGCTCATTCTCAAAGAAGATCGACATGGCAACCCGACCCAACGAACAGTTTCGCATCCAAAATGGAGGAGGTGGGGATTGTTGTATCCGCTCTACGTCATCTGCGAGGGTGCAATTGTCGCAACCGAACTGGCAGAGTTGACCGGAAGTGCCATTGCCCTCAACCTTTTGTTTCCAGGGCTACCGTTGTGGGCCGGAATCTTGATCACTTCAGTCGACGTCATCTTGATCTTGTTCATCTACAAACCACCACCAAATGGAAGCTTCAGGTTGTTGGAAGGATTGATCGCCGTGTTGGTCTTCGTAGTACTGGCATGCTTCGTGGTGCTGCTGGTCAGGATCAAGCCCGTTTGGCCAGACGTATTTCACGGCTATTTGCCATCCAACAATGTCGTATCGAGTGGTGCCTTGTATGTCAGTGTTGGCATTTTGGGTGCCACAGTCATGCCACACGCTATCATCCTGGGGAGCCATTTCGCGTCCATCGACAGGTTGCCTAACCTCGACGCTCCCGCACAGCCTTCACAAGGGAGAGTAAAGGTGGACCAAGACGAGAGCACGTGGGCAGTCATCACTTCCTCCTTCTCACGATTGCTCTCGTTGAAAGCCGAGGGAAAGAGCAAAGTCATGCGTCTCTCGCAGGTCCTTCGATCCTTGATCAACCGCCGCAACTCCAACGCTATCGACTCGGCTGATGCTGACGCTGAATCTCTCGATCGTCATCGCACCAGTCGCAACCGTAATACCACGCTTGTACCCGACAACCTTCCTCCCCGTTCCCTCGAGAACATCCGCATCCACCTCAAACACGCCTCTGTCGACATCGGAATGTCACTCGTATCCTTCGCCATTGTCATCAACTCCGCCATCCTCATCGTCGCTGCCGCCGCTTTCTACTATACCCCGAACGGCACGACCAATGGTCAGGTCATCGTCGCCTCCCTATACGACGCCTTCTACTTGCTCAAAGATCGACTTGGATCCCTCGCTGCGGTCCTTTTTGCCGTCGCACTCCTTGCTGCTGGTCAAAGCGCCAGTATCACCGTCACCCTTGCGGGCCAGTTGGTGAGTGAAGGATTCATCAACTGGAAGACAGATCCTTTCCTCAGGAGGATAGTCACGCGATTGGTGGCGGTAGTACCGAGTTTGACGGTCAGTTTGGCCGTAGGCAAAGACGGATTGGATGAAATGCTGGTAGCCAGTCAAGTGGCCTTAAGTATCGCATTGCCTTTCGTGTTGTTGCCCTTGATCTTGGTAACGGGTAGCAAGCCCAAGATGACCGCGTACGAGTCGGAAGGTCCGGAGGGTGGAGACTCTGAGGTCAGCTCGGCGAGAAGCAGTGTCGAGTTGCAAGAAGTAGCAGCGCAAGCGCGGGCAAGTGGCGTCGAACAGCAAGAAGACGAAGAAGATCGGGACAGTAAGATCAGGCCGAGGTTGACCAGAGATGTGGAAACGAGTACGTCAATGGCCGTGATTGAGACGCTTCCGCTTCAGAGAGAACCGGACACGCCGGCGGAAGAAAGAGGGCACCAGGACAAGAAGAAAGCCCTGCCCTCCTCCTCGGTAGCAGCACCACCATCAGCATCGATACCCACATCTCAACCAGCGGCAGGCGGTAGCACCTCCAACACAGCAGCAGCAGCACAAGCACATTCGGAGGCGCAAACACCGTCGCAGTCGCAATCGCGATCGCAATCCAGCAAACAATGCTTCGCCTCCGCATGGTATACCC
The DNA here is from genome assembly GCA_001736125.1 of Pseudozyma tsukubaensis. Taxonomy (NCBI): domain Eukaryota; kingdom Fungi; phylum Basidiomycota; class Ustilaginomycetes; order Ustilaginales; family Ustilaginaceae; genus Pseudozyma; species Pseudozyma tsukubaensis. The sequence goes on along the minus strand of MAIP01000106.1, from coordinate 41,187 downwards.
AAGTCATTGCTTGGGCCATCTTTGCGGTCATCGTTATCGCTGACGGCTACGTTCTCATTACAACGTTTGAAGGCGAGCAGTAGAAGGTAGTCTGCACTTCTCCTTAGCATTATGTCATCATACTATTATCACGATTCACTCGAATATACCACAACGTTGATGCCAGCCTTAATGCCGTCTCCCCTGATGATTGCCAGCTTGAACGAACGAAAGTCACATCGATCACAAACACGAAGCAAGAGTGAGATTGCAACGTGAATTTGCAATGCATTAAGAAGAAGACGTTTGTGCGGAGAACGAAAGGTAGTCTACAGAGAAGAAAGCGAACAAGATAGCGATGGTGATGTGAAGGAACTTACATGCAAACGACGATGGGATAATGATGATGATGCAGAAGGAGAAAAGAGAACTGTGATAACCAACTATGCTGCTGTCGTCGATGCCGACTGCTGCTGCTGCTGCGTGCTCGACGAGAGGGAGAGCAACTTCATCGAGCTTCCCTTTTCCATTGGCATAGCGATTTCGTCCCAACTCTGATCGCCTTCCATCTCGTGAAGCTGTTCTTCTTCTACTTCATCCACTGGTGAGATGATTTTACCATTCTTGACCCTCAGGTTCTTTTCCCTATCATCATGCTCGTAAGGGTCCTGAACGTCGGCAGCGAAGCGTTCATCCACTTCATCGTGCATCTCCAACTCCTTCATCAGGAAGCACAGTCCCCATCCAGCGGCGGCAAAGGGGATGAGGAGGATCCAAACGTGTCGCAAAGCATCGTTGTAGACGCTGCGCACGGCGTAACTTGCTTCGTGCGAAAGGTGGCGAAGTGCAGAGAAGTGCATCGAATACGGCGAAGAGATGTCCTCGATGTTGAAAGGGAGCGAACCGTTGGCGGCCAGAGCTTGGATTAAGGGTGACTTGATGGATTTGTGAACGCTGGATTGAAAGACTGCTTCGGCAAGCATGATGCCAAGGGTTTGACCGAAGGAAGCGAAGAAGAGTTGCAGAGCCAAAGCTTTCGAGGCCATCTCGATTGCTACGGAAGCCAGTACGGGGAATTGCGGGGCGACGAAAAGGATACCGCATCCGACGGCGATCGGAAGCTGCACCAGGATCCAGGTAACAGGTTTCGAGTCAACGCCGAGAAGCAAAAGCAGAGGAACGCCAATGACGGTGAAGAACCACCCCAGATGATTTTGCGGAACATAGCACATCTTGATCTCGATACTAATAGCAAAAGCGATGGCCGTGAACGCTACAACGCAAGAAAAGGGCAAGATCATCCACCCAGACATGATGGTAGACGAAAGCTTGACGGCTTGGAAGTAGGTTGGCATGACGTAGATGATTGCCATTGTGACCACTCCATGCATGAACGAGGTCAAGTGGGCTGAGATGGCGGTTCTGTTGGAGAGCAACTCTTTGGGAACGGTTGGGTTCTTGAGCTTGAACAGTTCGAGGTAGAAGAATGCGCCAAACAGACCGATGGAGACGATCAAAGGGATGAGGACGGGGGCTGAGAGCCACTTATACCTCGCACCACCCCAGGTTAGCGACAAGCCCATACCGACGGTGGCGAGGATGAGAAGAGCGTTACCAGTCCAATCCATGTTCTTGACTTTCGACTTGACGTCTGCTTTGGGCGTCTTCATGTTCATAAAGCAAGAGATCATGATGATGGCGATCACGGTAATGGGGATGTTGAGGTAGAACAACCATCTCCAACGGTTCTTGCGCGAAAAGATACCGCCGATGGGGGGACCAACTGCACTTGCTCCTGCCCAAACGACACCTAGGATACCTTCATAGGTGCCACGTTGCGAAAGGGAGACAAGGTCGGCGACAACGATCTCGGAGAGCGAAATGATGCCACCATCACCAACACCCTGTAGCACTCTGCCGACGATCATCATTTCGAGTGAATGGGATGCACCGCAGATGATCGAGCCGAACAAGAAGAAGAAGAGCGAAGTGAGGAGGATCGCTTTCCTTCCCCAGATCTCGCACAACCCACCCGTCCAGGGCAAAATTGCCATTCCGGCGATCGTATACGCTGCACCAATCCAAATATATGTGCCTCCAGCACCACCGTTGGGTTTCGAGATGGGGTTGGGAGTGTCATGACGATGTTTCGAGAAATGGATCGCATCGTTCTGCAAATCGGAAACGATGGTCGGCAGCGCCGTAGAGATGGTGGTGAGGTCGAGTGCGGACAAGAACGACGAAACGCAAAGGGCAGAGAAGACCAGGAAGAAGTGAACTCTCGCTGTCAACTTGTTCTTATTCGAACTTCCCTCGGAACTTGTATCCATCGATGTCCTTGGGGTTGAGGTGGTAAGAGTCGATGCAGGAGCCGGTTGATGTTGGGATAGAGCGGCAGACGGCAGGAGGGTAAGGGGAACGGTGGAAGAGTTCTCCATGTCGTAAGGATATTGAGGGAGATTGGGGGTGGAAGGCGACCAAACGCTGCTTCCGTTGAGGGGTGGAGGTTTGGAACTATCGCTATTTGTTCTTGTGAGCGAAGTGGTGGATTGTGATGCACCATGGTGAGGAGCGGTCATATTGGGCGATTGGTATGAGCTAGACCAGCTAGGGACGAGAGGCTGTGCTAATAGAAGCAACTGCTGTCGAGAGGGTGTGTGCGTGTGTTTAAATGAAAGCTTTCTAGGGCGTGTCGCGTGTCGAAGGCAGCTAGCTCAACGTGAACAGAGATGAATCTCGATGCTGAAAGGGGTCTATGATGCGTGTAGAAGTAGACGAAGAAGTAGATCTAGGGTAGGATGATGTTGAGGTAGGAAGGTGAGGGAGGATGAGGACGTGGTGGAGGTGGAAGGGACAGAGTCAAAGACGTGTTGAAAGGGAGACAGGGGGAGCGGAGGAAGTATGGCAGGCTACAGAATGCAGGTAAGCAGTGATGAGCCGTTTGGGTGCAGGTGTGCAGGTCACTCGCTCCGATGCTGCAAGCCTCCTTGCCGTATGATCTGCGGCTATGCTGTATTACCCTGGTGCCTCACGCCCACCTTTGCTCTGCAGCTTGCGGTGCAGTAGTATCGGCTTTCTCTTTCCGACCAGCCGTGGAAGTGATCTGCGGGGCACACGAAGAGGATACTGCGTTTCCTTTGGTACTGCAACTATGGTATGCACTGAAGAAAGAGTGGCGCGGAGAGGTCCACGGGGATACGGACCGATTCAACGAGGATGGGAATATGTGTTGCCAAGACGGAGCGGAGGGCCAAAGGTGAGCAGCGGTGTGCCAATTGAGTATAGACTTGTTTGCCAAGAGGCTGCGTGCGTGATTGTGTGTGTGCTGCACGATGGGAGAAGGAGGAGGAAGAGAAGGAGCAGGAAGGTGATGGTGGGCTAAAGCGGTTAGATGATGCACTCAAGCAGCGTAAAGTGACAACGAACAAAGGCGTAGCGCAGCGCAGCTTAGCTTGAGCTTCCAAAGAAGCCTAACTTACACTTTGGCTACAAGAGCAGTTGTTCTCGATCCTTGTCAGTTCGGAGCGTAAAAACTGCTTTTGATGCAGAACAGAGAGGGAGGCCCATGATCACCGGCCTTCTCGCTTGAGTTCGCCTACGCGATTCACACTTAGATCAAGCTCGTGCACAAAGTTAGCCTAATCACATTGAATAGAGTGTCCCTTTGCGACCTCGTGATACGAAGGTGATGGCTGCGCAAGATGGCATTGTCACGCGAGAGTTGAAGTTGAACATAGTAAGCCGGCGCAGGTTCGACGGCATAGTAAAAAGCCTGAGCACGGCCGGGTAGGAGAGTCCGTTCGGCGGCGGCAGAGGCCACGGTGACAACGAAGTGGCGAGTTTCAAGTAACAAGCCGAACAAGGTAAGAACGAAACAGGTAGGGGGTTGTAGTGCGGCACACATTTGCAGTGTAACGAGGCCAGAGTGACATTAGGGAGGGTTCAACAGCGCAAACGAACGCCTTGTTCGCTCGCTTCGCCCCGAGAAACCTGTCTCGTTCGGCTGGCCTATTTGTTACACGACCCTTTGTCTTGTTTTATTTTTTATTCTTTTGTTGCAATAAAATAAGAAGGGGCCAAAGAGCTCGTTTTGCCTTTCATCGAGCTAACTTAGTTTGGGTTCGGTTCAGAATGCGCAGCAGCTCGGACCGTTCTGCGCTGGGCTTGCAGTGGAGGCATAAACGATGTTCTGCATGACAACGCACAAGACAAGTGAGCGCAGCGCAATGCATCAAGAGCACCGCCCTATGGAAGAGGCATGCATTGATTGATATTTTGGTGTAGAGAGTCTGAACGCGTCGAGGATTTGGCTCTTTTGGTTCTCCGCACGTGGGAGGAGACAAGCAAATGCAGCTGAGCGGAAGTCTGGACTTGAATAGGTTTGTGCTAGATGACGGCTGCTCAGGAGAGCATACCCGCATTTCCGCAATGGCATTGAGCGAACGGCTGATGGAATTGTATCATTTGAATGGCGTATTGCGGATCAAGAGTCACTGCAGTGGAAGCGAGGAGAGGGGAGATTGAATACTGTAGGGGATTGGATTCGGAGTAAGTGATTTGCTCAATCCAAGGTCAGCCAGGTTTCACTGTCGAAAGGGAGCTGCAAAGTTGTTTGAGCAGAAATCAAGCACAGCAACCAGCGGCAGAAGCCAACGGATTGATCCGTCGGCCTACGGATGGCTTACACGTATACGTGTCGCTCTCCGCGCTCGAGCTCACGCCGGCCAACCAATTGGCTTTGGAAGCTTCCCCGCCAATCGCCACTTTCTCTGTACAGAGGCCGTTTCTTCGCACGTTTTACCTTTCCGCTCTTTGCTTTTCCCGTCCGCTAAGCCTGGCCCTTGATAAAAAGGTGGGGTAATCGCAAGAACGTGCTGGTTGTGAGTGTCTCATGTTTCGGTGCCTGAATATGGTGTCGTGATCTGAAAGTGATTGGGTTTCCCCAGACGGTGACCGACATGCTAGCTCTTCATGACGTGACTCTTACGTGCTCCGGAAGAGAGAATAATACGACAGATCGCGACGGTGAAACTCGGTGAGATCGAAAAGACGAGGCGGATGATGAATGAATACATAGGTTTGGCAATTCGAAAGGTAAGCCGAACATCGACAATGGGCGTCGGCCTTGACCATCACCACTGCCGCCGCCGTTGCCGCCGCCGCTTCCTTGCCTGAAACTTGCGTCGAACCAAATGCGTGGGTTCAAGGGTTTCGGTAATGGCTTTCCAAAGGAAGTGGTCTCTCGCTGGCATGGCGTAGCGAATGACAATAAGCATGTCGGCAAGGGGAAGTAGTAAGAAAGGTAGTCGGATCTCCATGGCTCGGTGCTCTTGTGCTGCTGGTGAAGGGCATGATTGTCTCTGCTCGGCATGCAAAGAAGAGGATCAGTGAGCCAATCGGCTGGAAACGTCTTTGTTTCTTTCTGCCACGCATATCCGCCGTCGAAGAACGAAGAGGAAGAGGGGGGGGCGAGAAAGGGGAACCGCGTTCAGCAGTGAAACTTGAATCCCAACTGCATTTCATTCGGCGCAGCGGTCAATACAACGAGTATGGTTTGATACAAGAAGATGAATTGAAGTACAAGGTTAGACAGCGGGATCTGAATTTTCGGCGGCGACAGCGGCATCTCAAAAATTCTATTTTCAGCAAAGAAACAGGCACATTTGCAGTGTAGAACAGGTCGAACAAGGACGATCCCATCTGACTGGCATGATTCTGTGCGCATCTCTTTTCACGTGCGCCTCTTTTGGCTCGGCTCAAGTGCAGTAGCGAAGCAGCTCAGCAGCTCAGCAGCGCAGCGGCTTGTGTCTGTCAAAGACAAGAATTCTACATGAAAGGTTCTAGACGCAAAGGCGCAACCCAAAATCCCATTGGACCCCTACCAGGCACAGGTGAGCTGACTTTGGGACTTCCCCTAGGCCCTTGCCCTTTGTGCGCTAGCACGACACAACACCCTTTCGGCATACCAACTTGTCCCGCTTCGCTTTAGCCCCAAGTGAATACAACACGTACCTCTCCTTTGCTTCTATTGATCTAATTGTATGCGTCAATGTAAGCGGTCATTCAAATGAGCGTACACCACACTCATCGCTCTCAATTGGATCATCAGCGGCGGGCATGACGAATGGTATATATACAGACAGGTCAAGATTGGTGTTTAGCTCGTGTCGCTGACTGCTCTGCTAAGAATAGCTATTTTGAGTGCCAACAGACACGTTTCTTCGGCGCGAGGCTTGTTTCTGAAAACGTGGTTGGAATTGGCTCTTTCCAAAATTCTAGCCAATCAAAATTATGCAAAAAATCGCAAACATTGTTGTCCCGCTGCCCGACGGCTCCAGATTTTCACTTTTGAGATTTTCAGGCGAACGTCCAAATGCCTTTGCCGAGACTGGGGCCGCCGGTTGCTTATTTTCGACAGATGAATTCTAAATTTACTGTAAATCAAACATAACCAAATCGGTTGAGGGCGTCAGCCTTCTTCGCCTTCGGATTCTCGCTTGCACTGCTGGATCGACGAGTCTCTAGAAAACGTGCTTTTCCCGTGTTCGACCCTTGAACAACGATTCTTTGTTTGCGTCGCATTTGGCGATTCTGTACGACAACATCGCTCCGACGTCGGATGCATTCGTCTTGTACCGTCTCTATGCACGACCGGCTTGCTTTCTTGAAAGAACATCATCAAAGAACACAACACCACAGCACAGCCTCCCAGATCTAATCAAAGCAAGCGCGTCTCAGCCACTTTTTAGCCCTCTCCGAGCTGTGTAGCACCACCCTTTGTGCACAGCCCCTTGCGGTGCCCTCAACCCCTTGTCATCCGTTTCACCCACTTCACTCTGCGTCGATGTAGTCGTCCATTGCCAGATACTGCTGCTATTCACCGTTCATCCTGACGCATCTTCGCTCCCGTCTATTCTCGACTCAGCTAGCTTGGCTTGTCATGCCGATGCTGTGTTGTACATCGGCGTCATACCTCGGAGCAAACCATCGAGAGTGCACCGGTACGATCATTCCGAAAAAGATGAGCAATCGTGTCAATGCTTGTGTCAAAGCTTGAGTTGGGCGTATCAACATACCAGACCCTTGCTTTCCGCATCTCAAAGCAACAAGAAAGGATCGGCACGCCATACACATCGCGGCCACTCCCATTGGCTTCTGAATCAAAGTTTCCCGCCGGTCCGTTCCTGTTCGCCCCATAACAAAACGAGCGCCACAATCTGTGTACACGGTCTGGCCATCTATGATTGCAGAGGGATGGACGTCCATATCCGACCCTCGCTTTCGGCAACTCGTGAGCGACACGGGGCCAGTCGACGGTAAAATCCAATTGTTCAAGGGTTTTTTTTGGCTTTCGACACGTTCACCGGACAACAACGACTGTCAAAGTGTTGCACGAGCGGAGTCTGTCACTCCCAAATCCTATCATCAAACACTCTAGCTTTTCCGCTGTGCCGCTCTCAGTATGAGCATGTCCCACTCTGCCTACCTGCCGCGGCAATGTGCGCGCCACCCTGCATTGGTCCTTGTCTCTCAAACATGCTCTCGTGGCCATCCGCCTTGCATCTAACAACAACGCGCACTTCACGCGTGTCTCTTCAAATCCCCTTCTCTTCCTCCAACTCGGTGTTCATCGTGTTGCGCTGGACAGATGCACTTTGCGCGATTTTTCTCTAACTCTCATGCATCATCTAGCTACAGTGGCCCACCAACACACCAACACTGTTTGTGTGAGCACTGGCTGCCTCGGATTGTGCGCCCACCAATCCCATTCCTGCGGTCTACTTACCGGCCTTCTAGATTCCAGACCTCTTTGCGTGAGTATGCGTGCACGATTCCGGTACAAAGCGCAATTCCTGCACCGGCCCGTTCCCAGTCAGCTGGCTGCTAGTGCTCCTGCTCCTGCGTCGTGCGACCTGACCTTGAGTTTCATTGCACTATCTTAGTTTAGCTTTCATCGAACCAAACCGGACTATTGTGCACAAGTGGAGCTGCCAGCCTGACACTGCAGTCGACCTGCGCTTGCTTGCTTGCTTGCCTGCACGCACGCAGACATGGCCGCGGAAACATGGCCGTCGCCGCCATCCCCTGATCCCTTTTGTCTTTCAAGCCGAGCAACACTTCCCACCCCTTGCCAGCCCAACACTTTTTTGAACACTCCGACCTGAAGCCAAGCATAGTTCCCTTTGCTGGTCCGCCCTGCTGATCGTCCACACACATATCGCTTACTCTCCTTTACCGGCACCCACCGACCGACCGACTCGACTAAGCATTCCGGTCCTCATAAAGTGAGCTTGCCAAGACCAGCTTCGTCTTTCTCTTCGACCATCATCCTTTGTTTGCTCGCTCTCTTTCATCCCTCCCTCTTCTCTCTGTTTAGCTTGCACACTCTTCCCTCTCATTCTCACTCTCACTTTCACACTCTTCGCGACGTTGAAAGATGGTCTCAACACGCAGCCCATCCCCTAGCAACACCGAGCAGTCTGTTGCCACCGACGTCTCCTCGGACGCTACGAGCATCGTTGACTCGATGGCCAACCTTCGCGCCGCTGACGAAGACGACGTTGTGCGCGACCAGACCATTCAGGACGTTCTCAATGGCTCCCGAATCCTGATCACCGGTGCTGCCGGTTTCGTAGGTGCTGCTCTGCTTCATCGTCTTCTCAGTGACCCTAGCTTCAACGTCAAGCAGGTGGTTGCCATTGTGCGTGGAAAGACTGAAGCCGATGCGCTCAAGCGTCTCCCCAAGTCGCTCCACCACCACGCTCAGCCCGAGAGTGAAGGTGCTCTCCCCAAGCTTGTAGTCGTCACTGGTGACTGCACCCGACCCAACTTTGGTCTGGACGCCAAGGAGTTCGAAAAGGTCCGCAAGACCGAGATCGTCATCCACTGCGCCGGTGACACTCGATTCACCTTGCCCATCTCGCAGGCTTTCGAGTCCATGGCCGATCTTGCCTACTTCACTGCTCGATTCTCGCTCCTCACCTGGAACGTCAAGACTCACATTCACGTTTCCACCACTTTCGTCGGCTGGTACCTCAAGGATGGCTCGCTCGTCAGCGAAACTTTGACCCCCGAAGGTTGCGGTACCCAGGTCGACGAGCAGGGTGAGCACGTCAACACCTACTTCCAGGCCAAGACCTACGCCGAATCGTGTGTCAACTCGCTCTTCACTTCGCAAGTCGGCCGCAAGCTGACTGGCAAGTCGTGCCGTATTGTGCGATTGGCTACTCTTGGCCCTGCCATCGAGTACCCTCGTAAGGCTTGGGGTGCCGGTCATCCTTCGAGTCCCGTTTGTGCCGCTTTGGCCGCTCACCAGCTTGACCCAAGCTTGATCTACCCCAACTCGGGTCTCGATGTCGTCCCCGTCGATCTTGCTGTCAACCAGATTCTTGCCATCACCGCCTCGGCACACGCTCTCCAGAAGCTCCCCACAACCCACCGTCTTCACCCCAAGAACCCAGCCGCACCTACAAGCAAGCACGTCGCCGAGGTGCCTTGCTACCACGTCGCCTGCGGCCGCGGTCCCGAATCTCGTATCCCCATCACCCTTTTCAACGATCCCAAGTGCCGAATTGCAGAGCCCTACATTCCCAACTCAAGCCTGCTCAAGGTTTACGATCCATTCCTTTGCAAGGTGGTCGAATTCGACGTGGCTCGTACCCGTACCGTTCTTGGTTTGCCCGCTTTGCTTCCCGATCAGAACCGCACTTTGAACAAGGCGACAATCTCCGATCTTCCCCTCAAAGCTAGCTCGATGCCTCTGGATGTCGTCGCGACAGTCGAAGAAAAGTACGGCAAGGGCGAGCTTGTCGGCTGGACCGGCTACTTGCAACAGTGCCGTGACGAGATGGAGGCCATGGGTCCCCGTGCCGACTGGGAGACCTTCGTCGACTAAGCGCATGCACGTTTCTACCTCCTTCTCGCTTCATAGACTTCTTTCTCATGGCGGCATTGCCATCCCTTAGACTACCCGTACATGGCGCTCAATAGGCCAGCATACCCCTATTTTTTTTTCTCTCTCACGCTTTAGTTTTCTTCTCATTGCGTTCGTTGAAACGTTGCTGTAAATAAACGTCGGATCTTGTCACAGTATATGCATTTGCTCAATCGGTCCAGTTCATTCATTGTTTGCGCCTGTGTTTCACGGCTGAGAGCGAAGGAGCGACTTGTCGATAGGAGGCCCAGGATCGGGCCGACAAAGATCGGGCACAATCACACAGCGTATAGTTTCGGGATCTATAAGTCCATTTGGTATTGCAATACAGCATGCGCTAGGGATGGAAGAGAGGTATCGGCGAACATCTTGTTACAGTCGAAATAACGAGAACGGCGTGATCGGACCAGCAGGGGATACGAAGGGGTGATTCTATAGAGTCGAGCCAAGCAATATTGGAATGCGAAGAATGTGAGAGCATATGAGAGCATATGAGAGTAGTATGCGGTAAGTCAGGGGTTCGGCGTGTGAATACTGCGGTATGAGACTGGAAAGCGGAATGTGATGAGGCGGGACGGAGAAAGGCCCAAGATAGGGGAGCCGAGCGACAGGGCGCCTGTGCATCAAGGTCAGATGTAGCTATCCTGCTTTGCGCGGATGACAAAGGGGAATCTAGACCCTAGGCCCACGGCGAGGTCGGCACTTGTTTCCCCTTATTTCTCGAAACTTTCGACGATGCGTTCAGCCACTCGTCTACCGGAGAGCAAAGCACCTTCCATATAGCCTTGCCAGATCTCGCTGGTGGCGTCTCCGGCAAAGTAGAGATTGCCAACCTTGGACATTTCATCTCGTTCTTCCTCCTCAAAGCTTGTGAGCACACCGGGAGGATTGAAAGATCCATATCCTCCGGTAGCGTAAGGAGCCAATGTCCAATTCATCTCGAGCACTTGTGAAGCTTTGAGTGCCTCAGGGCCGAAGAGTGTAGCGAGGAAGTCGACTACGACACGCTTGCGAGACGCTTCGTCAGGGTACTGGTGGAGGAAACGACGAGAGTTATTGCCAAGAATGAAGGCCACGATAGCGCCGTGGTTGCCGTCTGCGGGCGAATTGTCGTACGTCATTTGGACTGGGCTGTTCTCATCTGCGTTGATCATGGCCCCGTTGAGACCTGCCGCTCTCCAGAATGGGGTCGAGTAGACAACGTTGAACTTGATTGCCGAGCCCATTGGCTGACGGCGATAGTACTGGATGAGACCGGAGGGCAGGGGTGGCTGGAAGTCGATCTGGCAGATGAGCGGCCTTGGCGGTGTGATGATGACGACCGGGGCTTTGAAGGTTTGACCATGCACCGTTGAGACTTCGTATTCGATTTCTTCGGGAGAAGAAGCGTCTTCCTTTGTCCTTCGCACTCCGTAGACCTTGTGATTGAGCTCGAGAGTGCCTGCTGGCAGACGCGCGGCCAGGCGCTCACTGATCTCCTGCGGGCCTTGGACGATACGGGTGGTCTGGGCATCGCTGAGCACGTTTTCAATATCACCGCCAGCTCCTGCTACAGTGGCAAGCAGATCCAAGAAACTGATTGACTCGGAGTCCTCGGCGTAGACTGCCTTGATGGCCATGCGGAAGAGCTGCTTGGCCTCGGTGGTCCACATCTTGTCGTCGATCCAGGTACCGATAGATCTCTCGTCCCAGTAGCGTGCGTCCTTTGCCTTACATGGCGTCTTGGCAGGTACGGTCTTGGAGAGGCTGTTGATCTTGCGTGTGGCCATGAGCAAGTCAAGCGATGGCACGATGCCGCATGGAATCATCTCCTTGTACGACTTGACCTTGCCGTCCGTGGAGCGATAGATGCTCAGTCCTTCGTCGAAAGTGTTGTGGGTCTCGAGTCCGAGCTCCTTGATGAGTTTGAGAATCTCATTCTGTCCAGGACCGATCCATTGACCACCCATCTCGATCGCATTGCCGTCTTCGAGCTGCCTGTCGAGCGTCCTACCGCCGACTCGGTCGTTTGCCTCGAGAACCTTGACGCCGAGTCCAGCACGACTTAGCTCGTCAGCAGCAATGAGGCCGGACAGACCAGCTCCGATGATAACCACATCAATCTCTCCTGTCTTCTTGAGCTTGTGAGGTGCAACGTTGACAGTCGTAAAGGAACGAGCCGTTGATTCGCTGTCATAGGACGTGGGCTCCGAGTTAATGCCGTTCCTCAGCAGCGAAGAGTCCTTGCTGCCGCCTTTACCATTGCGCTTCTCAGAGCCACCCAGCCATGAAGGTCGGCCGACCATTGTGAAAATGAGACTGCCCTCGAGCACGCTTGTGCTCAGAGAGGGGAAGAGAATGGATCGTCAAGTCTGCTGTGCAAGGAGGTGGTGGTTGACTCTGGAAGCTGTCAGCAATATTTGGCGCGGGTCAATAAGCTCGAAGTCGTGCTCCTGACAAAGGCTGTGTTCCTGACCCTTTCGACCAACTAATCAAATTCCGATGGCAGCAAAGCGCATCCATTCGCCGCTAGGCTCATACACATCGCTCCCCGCTCCTCTCTGCACCCTCCCTCTTCTCCAGTCGTCCCGTCTCTCCACACTCGAGCTTTCCGCGGTTCAGTTCATGCAGCTCATGCAGAAGAGCATGCACAACCGAAATTCTATGCGAGTCGCAGTGCCGGATCGTCACCTCACTTTGCTTGAACCCTGTGCCGAATCGTCATCCACAGGCCCCAGTCACTGCCGATTGCACCTGTGGATAGCATTCAGCCCTGTCCGTTCAGGAACCTATCCCACAGACTTCATGTTCTGATGCGTAGACGCCGCCGATTGGCGTTGCACATTGCAGCCTGCGGTATGAGCTCTCGCACAGCGGAAGCAGCCACATCCTCAAGGATGGACACAAGCCCGATGTCAGACCATCGGCTGCATAAGTGAGCCGCGGCCACCCGATTGCAATTTCTCAGTCTCCCTTTCAGCTGTCCTCCGCTAACCCAGCCAGCTTTCGGCCACGGATCGCGTTTTGATGGCCTCTCGCGGCCATTTCATCAATCTCACCCCCCGATCCGTTCATACGTTTGGCAAGAAGAGACACCGAAGTCCTTCCCCAGCAGCAAGGTCCGCGTTTTTATATCATTTTTAAAAAGGCTTTCAACGCAATTGTGCAACCAAGCGATCCTCAAAACGACACAACTTTGCAAAATCATTTTCGTGACCTCAATTTTTTTTCTCGCGGGTTTTAGATTAGGCAAGATTGCCAGCTACAGATGTGATTCGTCGCGACAATTGACAAAATGTACTGTATGCGGCACAGGACCTGACCTTGCTGCAAAAATGAACAATCTCCGCATTCGTTGACGCGATTCACGCCGTGCGAAGCATGCCTGATTCAGACCATTGAGCCTTGCTAAAGGGCGCTGAATTCCGGATTTCATGTCACGCCGAAGAACTAATTGCTTCTGAGACGCGAAAATCTCAATGGAACGACAAAAACGTGTATCACGGTCGTCTGAGCTGACAATGAGACTCCTGGCTACAATATTTGCGTGATTTCTCAGTGGTGTGCCTGAACAGCTCCATCTGAGTCCAGGAAATCCAGCCAAGCGAAACGCGCGATTTTTTTATGACGGGGCAGTCTGGCGACGACATTCTGATTGACGTCCGCCAACAATTTTCCTGCGGCGTGGAAAATTTGTGCGACGTCGAAAACTTGTGCACAAAAAAATGGCCTAGTGGTGCAAATTGGCGACATTTTCGGGCAGAAAGACAGCAAATGGCATGACAGGACTGTCTCAAAATCTTCATCTCGCGAGAATGACGCTGAAGGCGAACAAGCACCAGCCATCCAAGCTTACCGTTGACGATCCCAAAAACGTGCTGCAGGTTTGCTGCTCTGACTCAAGTTGTGCTGGACTGGCCTAGAACTTTCGAGACATGTCTAAAATTGCTTGCATGACTGGAATTTGCACAGCGCGTGATACGTTTTCAAGGTCGCAGTCGTCTGCGGCGACCTTGCACGACATCGAGACGTTCAGAGTCTCGAGAAGCGGAGCTCCGTCGACATTGTCGGCGTTGCCACCAGCATCAATCGCTCACACCTGCGATCGGTCCGGAGAAGTCAGCCTGAGGCAACTCAGCTTGAGAGCCAGCCATCCCAGGAGCAGGAGCTCAAAGCCCGAACCTCCGCTGAAGATGGGTCACGATCATACTGACAGCAAGGCTGTCAATCTTCCGCCATTCATGACTGGAGAAGGCGCCTCGACGGCGATGATGAGCTCGGTATCAGAGCAGCGACCCTTGAGACATTGCAAATAGAATGATAAAAGAGGAGTGTTCTAGTAGAACTATGAGAGCGGAGTGTGCAAGTAGATAGAGCTGCACGATGTTTGCTAGGCCATGATGGTGATGGCACCGTACCAGCATATCGAGGAGCTGCTCTCACCAGAAGTTGCCATTGCAGAGTGAAGCGTTCCGACTTCTAGATTGTGAGAGCGTACAACGTCTTCTGTTACGAGGCATTGTGCGATCCAGGAAAGCACTCCTCGGTCTGTTGGCGAGTGGTGTATTACTCGACTTTGCCAGTCATTGCTGTTTGACCGGAACAAAAGCGAGGTGCATTGAGCCTAGAGCGCTTTTGCCGGAGCACCCTAACCTGAGCACTGCGAGAGGTGTAGTAGCGGATGTCTCATGGCATTCACAGCCTGTGACCACTATTGAGCGTCAATCGGATGGCCAATGAAGCAGTAAGAAGCATATCAAGAGGAGTTTCACAGTCATAAGAAGGGGAAGCGCCATATCTGTACTTGGTGAAAGAAGACGGCATGAGCAATGGACAACTTCCTTGTGGGTACTAGCTCGAACGACTTGACACTTCAGAAGCCGAAGCGCTTAGAAGGACAGAACAACGGGGGACTAGAGCAACTAGTGGCCGACATTGGCCTCAGAACAGTCGCCACAGTCGTAAGCATTCTGTATCACACAGTCATGCGAATAGCTCTGTGCCAAGTCTCACAGTAAAACATTCACAGATTCAGCAGCGACCACCTCTTCTGATCGCACATCAGCTCATTCTCTCAACACATCGCGTTTATGTGAAGCATTCTCGTTGTGTTAGGAAGATGATCTGGGAACCTGCCCGCATCTAAGCCATTACTATTGAAGGTATATATGGTGCCTTTGTGATACAAAAAAGTGGAAATCGAGAGCGATACAGTGCAGTCTAGTGATGACGCTTGTCGTCTTTCCTCTCGTGCTCCTTCTTCTTACGCTCCTCCTCCTGCTTGCGTGCAAAGCTGGGTCGCTTAGCCTCCTTCTTCTTTTCATCCTTCTTGGGCACCGACTCGGCGTGGAACGACGATACCTTCTTCTTCTTAGCCGGCACTGGTGCAGGCTTGGGCTTCTGGATCTGCACTGGTTTAGGCGCTGGCTTGGGAGCTGTCTTAGGCTTGGGCTGCAACTTGGGAAGCGACACAGGCGCAGGGACGGGAACGGGTGCAGGCTTGTTTTTCAGAGCGTTACCGACGGCACCTGCCACTGCACCAGCTTTGGCTGCCACCGAATTGTTGCTGGTCGATGGCGTCGTGGTCGCCGCGGATGCACTCGGCGATGACGCTGTCGATGACACACTGCTGACAGTTGAGGTTACCGCAGTCGAGCTGCTAGCAGACGACGTCGAGCTACTAGCTACTGTCG
The DNA here is from genome assembly GCA_001736125.1 of Pseudozyma tsukubaensis. Lineage (NCBI taxonomy): Eukaryota > Fungi > Basidiomycota > Ustilaginomycetes > Ustilaginales > Ustilaginaceae > Pseudozyma > Pseudozyma tsukubaensis. The sequence continues at coordinate 25,602 of MAIP01000106.1, read as the reverse complement.
ACGAAGAGGTCGAGTTGCTGGTTGTTGTTGAGTTGCTGGCGGCTGTCGTTGCGTTGCCGGCAGGTGGCCAGTCGGTGAGAGGGTGAAGCATCACCTTGTTTGGATCACAGCCGGGAGTCAAACCCTTGCCAGCGTGAGGACCGTTCCAGATCACATTGCATCCAGGGAGATAGGGGATGCTTCCTGAGACCGCTTCCGTCGACTCTGCAGTGCACTTGGCTGCACCCGCTCGGTCCAAGGTCTTGGCAAGAGGAGGGCAAGACTCCAAGTTGTTGAACAGCAGACCTGCACACTCGTCAATAGCGCCCTGCAGAATGTCTTCCTCCCAAGCAGCGATGAAGTCGGCGTGGAAGGAGTATCCGATCGAGTCACCGTTGGAGAAGACCCAGGTCGAGTTGCCAGTGTTGACATCGTCGTGCACACCCCAAACAAACTCGTAGAACAGTGTTGGCAGTCGAACATTGTGACTAGCCGGGCAAGGACCGTTGTCGGCGTTGTCGCCCATCGGGTAGACCACATGCGAATGATCAGGCGAAGTCAGGTCCACTCCATTCCAGCACGATGGGAACAACACTTGCGTCCTCAAGCCTTGAGGGCATGGTCCGGGTGGCAGAGTAGGCCACTGCGAGCTTCCATCCTTATAGTTGAGACACACGAAGGAAGCAGTGTTGTCGGCCTGCTTGGTGGGTCCATTGCCTCTCCTCATTGCGTTTCCTGCCAACAGCTGCAGGCCACGTGGGAAAGCAGTGATGGGTACATTGCCCCTCATGAGGTAGTACGTGTTGACGTAGTCGAGTGATTTGGGTGAGAAGCTGTTGTTGCTTGGGTTGAATGAGTACAGCGTTGGCGCCCAGTAGGCAGACTTGTCACCATCAATACCAGCTGTGGTGCACGTCGATGTCGAGTTGAGTTCCTCTGCGTTGGTGGTGAAAGCTGAGACACCGTTGGCACCGACGAGCGAGTGAACGTGCGAAGAGACCCCACCGGGGGTGACGATGGGATCGATACGTGCTTGCTTCATGGCATGGTGCACCAGAATCCACATGACTGGGTCGGCATTGGTGGCATCGACGTGTGTAGCGGCCAAGAGCGCGAAGCACCCGGCTACAACGCTGTAGAGGACGGTGCGAGCGCTGACCATGGTGTAGCTGTACCGACGTATCAAAGTCGAGACTTTGCCGATACTATGATGGGTAATAGGTAGAGGGAGTGGTGGTGAAGAGGAAGATGGAGATGTAGTTGCCGAAAGAGGTCAAGGGGTCGATGAGGAAGAAGGGGGGAATCTGTCGAGCTGAAAGATTGATTCGGAGGTTGGATAAGTACCCTTTCCTGGTCCGACTGAAGGGTGTTGCGAGGGTACTGTAATTCAGCTGCAGCTTGGCGGTCCAACGTTAACAACACCTTTTGTTCCACCTTCTTTCCCACCTTCCTTCCAAGTGTGCGTTGCTTCGCGATCAGCCTAACCCAGCTACGTTGACGATACAGGCGCGAAGTCTGTGTTCGATCAGGAGCTTACTGTAGAGCGCTGCACGACTAGTCAGGGCACCACCCGCGCCGTTTCCGAACTGCCTTTCTGGGCGTGGGCGGGTCAATATCCGGAGAATAAGGACAGTGAGACAAGCCTGCACAAGCGGACCGTAGGCTTCAGATGAAAGCCAGCAGAACAGTGTGAGCTTCGAGGGCACGAGGAGCAAAGGGCAAAGTGCAAAAGAGGAGAGAGGAGGCGACAATGATGAGGGGATATGGATGAACTTCACCCAACACGGCTAAGACATCGCTTAGGTGCCAAAGTTAAGCTTCGAGTGGCTTAAGACCCGTTGTCAAGGACTGATAGATCAAAAGAGGCTTGTTCGGAGTGGTAAAGCGAGCGATGCCGATGTCATTGATTGCTTCTTTGATCCCAATCCCTGCTATAAAGTGGCCACTTTGTCGTCTGACTGCCTCTATCAGTAGGTCGACGATCAACACTGTAACCACTTTGCTGGCATCCGAAGCGAGGCAACAAAAGGAAAGGGTCCTCTTGGTAAGGTCTGCAGAGCAACCTGACATTGTGGCAATGCAATGCGGTAGACGGATGCGTAGCAACGGGTGTTGCATCCGACCGACCGATTGATTGACTGATTGACCGATTGACAGCCGCCATGAAAGAAGCCAAGAGAGTCACGATAGCCACAGGGGCCACCAGAGGCAGAAGAGCAAAGGGAGGCCGAAAACGAGAGCAGCACTTCGGCGACTTGACAGCACCCGCAGGGAGCTCGAACGCAACGGCGTAATGTGTCTGTCCACCCGCTCCTCCTTCGAGATGTCAACAGGGCATGAAAAGCAAAGTGCCAACGAGGAGGACGGAGAGGATCGACATTACTTCGGCGTCAAGTGCAGGGAAGGTAAGGGGCAGCCCCGAGGGCCAATTTGGACAGCTGGCAAAGTGCTGCACGAAAATCAATTTAAGTGTTCCTTTTTGAGCGCGCGTTGTTGTGTTGTGTTTTGTCTGTTGTTCTGCTGTTGTTCTGCTGTTGTTCTGCTGTTGTTCTGCTGTTGTTCTGCTGTTGTTCTGCTGTGGTCTGCTGTTGTTCTGCTCTTGTCCGCTGTTGTGCGCCGTCGAACCAGCTAAGCGCATGGTGACTGCCTTGTGGCGCTCTTTTTCTTTCCAGCTGCCTTCCGCCTCCTGTAACAACCATCAGTTTCAAGTCAAGCTAGACAGAGCTCTATCTTCCCATAAGCTGTCTCACTATCTCATTGTCGCCATGCCTTAGCCTGATGGGCTGTACAAAGCGCGCACGATCGGATACTGCGGCGAAATTTGGACGTTAGCGTCGCATCCGGTAAGGAAATAGCGAAAATCATGGCGGACTGCGATTATTTCAAGCTCCGACTCATGCACTTGCACCGAGTCAAAACGTCAACAGAGAGCAAGCAAACGCGCTCTGCCATCACCCCCAGCGTTCATTCGTCTTGTTCGCACAGCATCGTTCCTGGCAGGAGAGACAGAGGAACAGATAACACTGATGAGCGAGAAAGATTTGAATACACGTCTTGCATTCTATGCGGTTTGAAGAATTCCGAGTCTTTTGAGTGCCTAACATTTTCGCTGCAGCGGGCGAGCAGCGGTGTCTCTTTTCGCTTTTAGCGTCGATCCCATCTCCGATTTTGATTATTCTCCGCTAGTGGCCTTTCGCTGGGACCCTTTGGCGCTCTGAAGGATGTCTCGCCTGATGAACCAGACAGGGTATAGCATGGGAGAAAATGAGATTCGCAGCATGGCAGCTTGGCAAGAATTCTAAATTTCGTTGAGATGTTGAAGCACTGCTTCGTCACTCGTTTCATCTCCGATACACCGTCTGGAACACGACAGGAACCAGTGACGTAGCAGCCAATCGCAAGGACGCCATGAGCAACCTGTGCCCAAGTTGAATCTGCTCCTCGCGATCGCTTATTGTCGACTTCGGGGAATCGAATGTTCGATACGAGACAAGGCTTAGCGCCACACGTGGCTGATTCGTCCTGTGTGGGAAACGATGTCGATCAAGAAGGAGCCGGTGTGGCATCGAGCCGATCATTGCCGTTCGGTGATTGGTGAGTGGAGATGATCTCGGTAAGAACACTCTGCTGGAAGTGAATAGGCTAATGGCACATCTTCAAGCGAAAAGGTTGCATGAATGGTGGCGGTTGCGGAGATTGCTTAGACTGTGGGAATCCAAAGCAGTGGCGTTAAGAATCCGAAAAGCAAGCTAGGACCAGCTAAGAGGGGCATTGAAGACCGGCATAACGCTAGCGGCTGTCGACTCTTGGGTTGACACTAGCGATCGTTGAGTATCCGTCGAGTAACCCTCGAGCTGCTGTTCTCACTAGCAGTTTCCGAGATTCGTCCGCTTGCCGCGCAAAGCGTGCAATTAAGCGCTTACGGTGATTCGATCAGATTCATGGTGCCGCCTGAATGAGTTTATGACCCGTTGCCCAATCCCATTCCCATCGAATCCATGCTAGGCACATAGTCCCATGCTAAGATCTGATCCATGATACGTGCCATGTTCGCCGCTGATAACGGATCTTCGGAGCACATGAGCGAAGTGACAGCCGGTTCGAATGGAGATGCTGCTGTGATAGCAGGCATCATGCTGTGAACGTGACCTGGCGGCTGCGTCTGCGAAGACGTACTGACCGACCCTTGTCTCAACATGTCCGTCTGGCCAGTACTAGAAGAACCATGCCAACTAAGCGAGGGCGTGTGAGTGGCCGGGATAGTGCTCGTATCGCTTCCGGGTGTGGCGCGGCCTTGCATAGGCAGGTGTGCCGCGGGGCTTTGCACTGATCCTGGCTGTGCCGACGCATGGCTCGCACTTCCATGATGTTCATCACTGTATCCTGAGTCGTGCGTGGAAGTCTGCCCCGTCGCGCTCGTAGATGCAGAGGTGCCTGCAACAGCAGGAGCAGCAGCCGCTGCGCTGCGCTTGCCCTGATTGGTGACCATGGAGTACTCCCATTCTTTCAAGCGTGTCGACATCTGCATGAGCATACTAGCCACAAGCTGTTCTAGACTTTCTCGGTTCGAGCGGGCAGTGCCAACGAGCCTGTGTGCGACTTGTGGCATCAGTACGGCAAACATGCCCTCGCGTATGGCCGTTTCGGAGGTGAGTCCGAATTGTACAAAGCTGACACCTTCCACGACACTCATGCAGATGTGGAGCAGATACCCGCATGTCAGCAGCACAGGCAGGCCCGTCTGTTCCAAGCTCTCGGCTTCGAAACGCGGAGCGATAGCGAGGCCGGCAAGCACGCTCTCGGTGCTCAGATGGCAGCGCTTGCCGATCTGTACCATGAGTTGAAAAAGATGCTTGTCGCTACCGATCGATTTGGAGAGATCAGTGATGGTAGAGCCACTTCGTACCTTTGGCGGTAGCATGATGCGCATGTACAGCTGGAAGATAAAGGTGCCATCCGACTCGAGCTCAAGGTCAATCCAACGGTCCAAGAATCTGATAGGATCCAGATTGCCGAGTTTCCACAGCTTGGAGCGCTTGGCGCTTTTGAGTTTGTCGAGAAAGGTCATGTGCTCGTCTGCGCGGGCGCTGATCTCCTGGCGAATCTCAGTCTCGGAGAAGAGAGAGCGGCTCTTCCACAGCGTCTCGACCTGGGAAAGCCGACTGTGAAAGTCGGCGACCTGAATGGCACGATGAGCTAGACCGAGGACGCCCGCTTTGAACATGACATCGTCGGTTGTGGCAGTGGTGTCGTCGCTGTGAATGTGTGGGCGAAGCTTATCAACTAGTGAAATGGCAAGCTCGGCATCATTGCGGAGTTTGGAAAAGTCGTAAGGCCTGACGACAGAGTTGAGAAAGACGAACTTGGCACGCCAGATCGATAGGCTGCACCAAAGTGAGAAGCGTTCCAATTGCCATCGCAGCTGCTCGTTGTTGTCATTGCCAGAGTCGTGGCTGTCTTCTTGCTCGCATGTGGCGCTGTGAGGGACTCGGGACATGGCTAAATCCACACCGATCTTCTCGGCAATGGAGATGGCACTCGAGTGGAGAGATTCACCGAAAACAGCCGAGTTGGTGGATGCCGAGCCAGAGGGTTCGACGCTGGAGCCAATGAGGGAAGGTTCATGTGCGAGAAGAAGCTCGAAGGCTTGGGCAGCGTGAAGCTCTTTGGGCGCCGAAATGAGGACCTGGACCCCGATACGATCGACGTGGACAGCAAAGTGTCTGACGAGATGGCGACGACCTGCAATCTTGGAGGCGATCAGGCAGACGGTAGCAATCAGAAGCGAGGTGGATGGCTTGGAACGTTCGAAGAAAGCGGCGCGCAACGAGTACAAATCAGGAAGGTGCGGATGCCACATGCGAAGGAGAGAGAGATGCTCCTGGAGCTCGTCGATGTTTTCGTCTGTCAGCAAGCTCGAGAGCTGACTGTCCAGAGAACGATCAATTTCTGGGCGCAGGATGCGAGAAAAGTGAGGGATCTTGGTGATGAAGCGAGTGAGGGTGACGAGGGGTGAATGCATGTGATCGTTGGCGAGAATATCTTGTCCTTGTCCTGGACCGACCCATTTGCTGTTGGCCTCTCCGATGGTTCTGGCTTTGATGAAGAGAGCAGCATCATACTGACTGGGCGTAGCTGTGGTGGATGCTGTTGAAGCAGAGGGCATAGCCTTCGATGAAGCAGTGTTTGGAAGTTGACTTCCCGATGCGACAGTGGTTGACTCGTGCGAGGCGGTATTGAGGTCGGTGGGGTAACTGGCTCGTTCATAGAGATCTGCACGATGAGGAGCACGAGGACTGGAGTGCCAGTCACGGGAGCCATGATCATGGCGATCATTGGGGTGTGGGTTTGAATAGGCGGCGTGATTCACGGAACGGCGTGAAGCATCGTCAGGATACGGGGCATAGCTTTGGGTATAGGTGTGAGCATGACCGTTGCGAGGTGGATACGTGCTGTGATAGTCACGAGCGTAGGCTGATATGGGGGGTGCGTTGCTTGAGGGCCCCGATATCGCCGTGATGGAGGGTGAAGTGGTGGAAGAGACCCGAGGTTTACGTTTGCGATCGCCATCCCATACGACACAGGGGATGTCGAGTGCTCGACAACGATGGCATGCTTTGTAGACGGGTAACGGATCGTGTGATGAGGCAACTTGTTCGTCTGGAAGCTCACAGCGTGTCTTTTTGGAGCGACAAGTGAGGCATGATCGGCGAGCATACCGTCTACGTTTGACTGGGTGTGAGGTGATCGATGTTGCTGCTGAAGGAGGTATCATTGACGATGACGAAGGAGTTGCTGCTGAACCTGATCCAGATGCTGACATCGAGGTGCCCAGGCCTAGGCCCAAGCCTGAACCTGAGCCTGCGGGATGGCCTCCTTGCGGCATGTTGAAAGGAAGCGATCTAGGAGCCAAAGGACAGTTCTGAGGCGAATTCAAGTCGAGGTCGGCTCGACCGCTGTGTGCAGCGGATCAGCGTGTCGGTGCCATTCGGCTCGGGTCCGAGTAAGAACGATGAGCAAAGACAGAGAATGTCAGCGGCGACGGTCGTCCGCGGTCGATGTGAGCTTGGCGTGGTGATGGTGGCTTGATGGGTCAAGAAAGAGTCTCGATGTGACCTGCGAGTCTGCTTCTCGTTCGGAAGGCTTCCGATGTAATGTGAGTCGGCTAAAAGTAATTTCAGCAAGCGCCATGCTGCAGCTAATCCCAACGCAACTGCAGCTCGGCTATCTTACGGGAGCGTGTGGAGCAAAGCTTGGAAATGGAAAATCTCGCATCGGGATAGCCGCGAATACGGATCGCAAAGATCCGTCAGTTTGAGGACGGAACGCTGGCCGCTTGAGCCTAAATGTGCTCAGGTTGCAGCTTTATTATAGATAGAACAGGCAGAAGCAAGCAACGAGGGAAGAGACAGGTAAGCGTGAACAGTCAGTCGAAGTCTATTACTGTACATTGCAATTTCCATTATGAATCGAAAGCAGTGCAGGCATACAGCGGATGATCCGAGTTGTACTTTTTGACTCTGGATCGGGAATGCCGCGATAACCTCCTTCATGAAGCCACACACATTGCGTTATAAAGTATGTCGGTGACGCCGCTCAACACGAATTTCGATGTGATTCAAGAAGCCTGCCCATGTAGAAGGTAGCGGCTGTGCAGAGGGAGTTCATTTTCTCCACACTTTTCATGCCCGCTTTTTGTTTTCTTTCTTTGTGATGCTGCTGCTTCGCATATCAACGCGCAAGGATGAACTTCCTGATCAGGTTTTGGCATGCTCGAGTCGCCGACTTCCATCTGATTGTGGCCCTCACGGACTGTACCGAGTATTGCTGATGCTTTTTGCCTTCTCAGGTCCACCCTTGCGGATCCATACTGACCGTGTGAGGTCTGAAAGGCGTGAGAAAGCGACTAGGCATCGGTCAAACAAGCCGATCAAGCTGAAGCTGCTACTCTGCGCTTGTGAGAAATTCAATGAAGCGAACCAAGCGGCACGGATCAAGCTTTCCCTGGCCGGTCAGGCCAGCAGGGCACCCATCAAGAGTAAGCGTCGGATGTGCTCCGAAGCCAGACACATCGCACATTCATCAACGGAATTGCCGGCGAGAGCTCAGATATGCTAGCATCAAGTCGTCGCAAGTCTCAGCTTCTGTTCTTGTTCACCGTCGGCCTTCGCAACGCAGAGTGCAGAGTGCAGAGTGCAGAGCGAGACGACGCCTGTGCCAAAGTGTGAGCGAGTGACATAGCTAGCGAAAGAAGCGTGGCGAGTCCACGTTGTTGGAATTGCGTGCCTGCCAAAAAGCAAGATGTGCAAGCTGCATCTTAAGGCTTTAGCGAGAGAAGCAAGCAAGATCTCAGAGTCGAGCCGGCCATTTCTCAGTTCCCACCTATCACCGAGACTTGTTTGGCTATCGAGACTTTCCAAAACCATCGAAACGGTCACTTTGCACTCTGCGCTCTGTTACCAAATTGTTTGTTGCAACAAATGGAGAGGGCTCCGCCGCGGAACGGTCATGCATCTCGCACCAAAATTTCACTACGCCCAGCCGCTTGAGAGTGCAGCTTAGAGCCAGAGACGGGCAAGTGTGCATCCTTTCTCGTGTTTCGAATTTCGCGACGCAGCAGCACGAAGCAGCAGCATCAGCCAAATCTCGAAAAGCGAGGGTCGAAATGTAGAAGCCGAGCTAAAGCCTGAGTGAATTGACTGACTGGCTGGCAGGCGCGAGTGAACGAATGCTGATCTGCCTTTCTCAGGCTCAGCCAAGCCATGCACATCGCGCTTGCTGCACCTTACATCGGCTTTTCCACTTTGACGATCCAACCCTTTCTCATCCTCACTCTTGTCTTGACACCTTCATCTTCACCCTCTTTTTCTTCAGCGTTTTCCTCAACATCCATATTCCCATCCCCGGTCGAGTCACGACACTCTTATCAACGCGACAGTCATCAAACCGGCAAACCCGTGACTGCAGCGCTCGTTTCGCAGTCAATCGGAGCATCACCGAACCATCATCATCGGCTGAGTGGATCACATAGCGTTCGTTTCGGATCATCAGCAACTCAAAGTCACATTCTAGGCACTGTCTCGACAATTACTCTCGCTCTTCGCCCGATACTGTGCTGCCCTCGACTGCGCAATCGACACGCATTACATTTCTCAGAGCAAACAACCAACACCTGCATTTGCCCAAACTCAACCTTGACAACTCAGCAGCAACGACGCCATTATCACTGCCAGACACCATCTGACTGCCTGACGATCATCATCAGTGCACCATCCCCAAGAGCGACCTGAGCTCATCCATATACCGCCCGCCTCTGCCTGGAGCCTGGAGCTCAGTGCATCGGCACCCATCTCTCTTTCACCATGAGCATGTCACCGCACCATCGTGCTATCAGCCCACCCACTCCGGCACCATCGCCTCAGCCTGACCTTCATACTTCCATTCGACTTGCAAACAATGCTGCTGCTGTCGCGAGCTCATCAGCGCCGCATCCTCTCGCTGTCGACCCTCAGGATCCTTCACAGCTGCTCAAGCATCTCTCGCTCGTTTTACCCCAGTATACCCAGGCAGCTCGTTTCAAGTTTGTCTCTGAGCTCGCCGATCTTTTCAACCTACGCGAGCTAGCCCATCTCTCTTCTGTCATCACGCCTAGGCTCAAGGTCGACTTCCTCTCGGCTCTTCCTATCGAAGTCAGTCTCAACATTCTCAGCTTCATCGATGATCCCAAGACGCTCGCCAGAGCAAGTTGCGTCAGTCGCTTCTGGAGAAGTCTCGTCAATGACGAGCACACCTGGAAAGCCATGTGCCTCAAGCACAAGTATCGACGACGTGGCAGTAGCAATGCTGCCCTCAACACGCTCGATGATCGCCTTGTTCGTTCCATCACCGCATCCTCTTTGGCCTCCGCTTTCGCATCGTCGAGACATGGTCAACTCAGCATTGCTGCCTCCAATGCCGCGACAGGGTCCGCGTCTGCAGGCCCCTCTTCGTCAGCTTCAGGTCTTTCGCAAGCTACCAGAGCAAATGCATCGAGCACGCTTGGCGTCCTTCTCGAACAGCCCGCTCGTCCAACCGCAATGAGTGATGATGGCGACGAGGCTGATGACTTGAATGACGAAGACGATGCAGCTGTTTTGGTCTCGCTCTATCAGCGTTACCGCGATCGAGGTCTGGACCCTTCCAATGCCTTGCACGAGCTACGCACGCTTCATGACCTCTTCTTGAGCAAGCAGGACAGTGCTGATGGTAGCCTCAACGACTCCATGTCCGAAGCCGATCTCGCCTTTTACGCCCAGCTCGAAGAGATTGTTGAAGAGGAAAGCCGCGCTCGCTACGGTGACGACGAAGCCCTCGAATCAGCATCTCCATACTCAAGCTTCAAGGTTTTGGCCACGCCAGATCTCGCAAGTGCTTCTTCCTCGTCTCATCTTGGTTGGCTCAGCGCAGGCCCCTCCAGTGCAGCTGCTGCTTCTTCGCAGCCAATCAGACCGACCATGCCCTCCTCATCATCTGCCCATGCTGTCAGCGCAGCCTACAGGACTTCCACCGGCCGACTGGATCGACTTCAAGGCTGGCAGCAAGCATCGACACCCGCTGCTTTCACCACACCGCGCATTCAGGATGCAGACGCGAGCGCAAATGAAACCACGACTTCGGGCATCAACGACTCGGACGAAGCCATGGATATGGATGATCAGGATGACCTTACCTCCACGGTCGCGTCCTCTACTGCTGGCCAAGCTAGCACGCGACCGCACGGGCAACCGCCTAATGCACCTTTGCTCGCCTCACTGCCCCACCATGACTCGCCTACCGGTCGCTTTTCGGCATCTTCAGCGGCCGCAGCTGGATCCTCGGCTTCCCCCACGGCACACACGCACGCTGCTTCTAGAGCTAGTGCAGGCAGCAGCAGCTCTCTCGTACCGGGTCCACGTGAACTTCGCCGATCGCATGTCCAGCGCAACACCAGAGCTGTCTCCGATTCCAAGAACGGACGCAGGGGCTCCGCGTCTGTCGACGAAGATGATGCTGCAGCTACGACTGGTCTCGGGTTTGGTGGCGCAGGCGCATCGGCTTCGCGTTCTCCCACGCTTGAACGATCTGCTATTGCTGGTCCCTCGCGTCATTCCAACGCTCCACCTTCTGCAGCTCATATCCATCGTCATCGATCGGCCAAGGTGCCATTCAGCTACCGTACTCATTTCAAGATGGCCTACCTCACCGAATCGAACTGGCGCAAGGGTGGTCGACTCCAGACTCAGCACGTTTCAGCAGATGGCGGCCACGTCGTCACCAGCTTGGCTATCGACAGCGAATGGATCGTTGTCGGCATGGCTAACTCCAAGATCCATGTCTTTAGCGCACAGACCGGTCTGTACGCCCACACGCTGCTCGGACATGATGCCGGTGTGTGGTGCCTCACCCTTATTAGTCGGACTACTGGCAAAGCAAAAAAGATCACCAATGGACACGCAGAAGCATCTGGTTCTGGCAAGGGCAAGATGGTCATTACCGACCCTGAAGATGGCAGTGGTGGCAAGCCATACCAAGCAGCCGCAGACGGTGATCTCCGTTTGGTTCACCACGACCCCCGTCCCGACGCTGCCGATGCTCTCCTCTCGCCACCAGTGTCGTCGATCGAGCTTCCTGACGACGCGGACTTGTTCAGCAGCCGTAAGATGCCATCGTCCACCTCCAGCACTCCCACGGTTTCAGGCAAGGCGCGGCAGACGTATGGGCACGGCGAGACGCTCGAATGGTTTCACAAGGCCCGTCGTGCGCTTCAACGCCAGCAGAGTGCCAGGAGGGCAGCGGCAGCAGCAGCAGCAGCAGCAGCAACAGCAGCAGCAGCAGCAACAGCCTCTTCTTCGGCTGAAGGTTCGCGCGGTAGCAACCAACAAGTGAACCTGGATGACTTTGGACTAGGTGCAGCCGACTCGGATGCTGACCTGTCGGTTCGCTCGGAAGGTCCGTCGCTTGTCCATCGCGAATCGCGCGCCTCCACTCGTGCTCGTGCAGACCGCGAAAGTGCTCGCGCTATCGCTGAGGCTGAAGCTGGTGCTATTCGAGACGCCGTCATGGCTGATGGTACCGGTCAAGTCCCCACGCAGCTGGCCGAGAGCATACGTCGCAATGGCGAAATGGCTGCTGCAGCTGAAGCCGATCCTGACTTCCCTGAAAAGCTGTACGCCATGGTCGGAGATACCACTACGGACGAATGCATTCACTGGTCAAGCGACGGAGCCCGTCTGGTAGTGACGAATCCCAAACGACTTGCCGAGGAGGTCCTGCCTCACTACTTCCAGCACGACCAGATTGCACTCTTCTTGCAGCAACTTGACTTCTACGAGTTCAAAGAACTTGAAAGGAAAACGCCAAGGAAAGCATCATCTCAGGACAATGGCAAAAGGGTCTTCACGCACCCTCACTTCCATCGAGACCATCCCGGGCGATTGGCGAAAGTTTTGAAGAAGGGTCGCCCCGGCCGCAGGCAGGACAGTTCTTCCGGCGGTCAGGACTTCTCCATGCAGACCGACTCTGCCGAAAGCCGTGCGCGTTCCCGCACCGCTTCTGCAGCCGCAGCACCCCTGCCAACGGGCAATGCGCTTGGCATGGGGAACCCTTGTGGCAGTGTGCTTGGCTATGGCAACGAACATGCTATTGTCGTCAGCGGTGGATGCGATCGTGACGTCCGTGTGTGGGATCTGCGCACAGGAGAATGCAAGCACGTCCTGCATGGTCACACATCGACCGTTCGATGCCTCAAGGTGCTCGATGGCAAGCCCATCGCGGTGTCCGGATCGCGTGATTCGACGCTTCGAGTGTGGAATGTCGAGACGGGCGAGCATCTGCATTTGCTCGCGGGTCACCAGCATTCCGTGCGATGCATTGAAGTGGCAGGCAACAAAGTAGCATCAGGCAGTTATGACGGCACTTGTCGTGTTTGGGATCTTGACACGGGCCGATGCCTGCACACGCTTCGCGGTCATATACACTACATTTATGCCGTAGCTTTCGATGGGAAACGCGTTGCCACTGGCTCGCTCGACTCGACGGTTCGAGTTTGGTCTGCAGAGACGGGTGAATGCCTTGCTCTGTTCCAGGGTCACACTTCCCTCGTTGGCCAATTGCAGCTTTTGGACAACACTCTGGTCACAGGTGGCTCCGATGGTCGTGTTATTGTCTTCAGTCTCAAGACGTTCGAATGCCTGCACCGTCTCTGCGCACACGACAATTCGGTGACATGCTTGCAGTTTGACGACCGCTACATCATTACTGGTGGCAACGATGGTCGCGTCAAACTATGGGACTTCAATACAGGCAAATTCATTCGTGAGATTTGCGAACCATGCGAACAAGTTTGGAAGGTCAGCTACAGAGATGACAAGGTCGTCGTTCTGTGCAAGAGAGGCGAGAAGACGTGCATGGATGTCATCACTTTCCGACCTGCTGCTGACGAGATGTGAGCGGGGCTCGGCGTGCGATGTATTGTCGCTTTGCATCCTTCAATCATTTACCCAATCGTTTCTCCGTTCGTTGGCATTGTGTCTCGTAATCCAAGAATGGCAAAGGTTCACTTCGAGAATCGTAACAGACTGCTTTGCGTGTGTGTTGTTTGGAATTGATCGTGGAATGAAAGGACAGTGTAAAAGATGCAAGATGTGGCCTGGTGGACGACAGCGGGGCTGCGGTCAACCTTCGTACTCATCCAACTCCCTCCCTTTCTTTCCGTACGCCTCGCGATCCTCGTCCTCATCCTCTTCATACTTGTCCGCTTCGGCTGCAGCTGCACCCTCCTTTCCATCTCCTTCGCTCTTCTCCTCTCCCTCCTTCTTACGGTTCTTAAGCTGATCCCTATGGAACTCACCCACCTTGACAATCGCCTTTGCCGGAATAACACCTTTGGGGTTCAAAAACTCGAAATCTGGCCCCTGGAATACGTCGAGGTAGTTTAACCATTTACCAAATTCATTGGTTTCCTCTTCGGTTGCAATGATTCGATCGTAGATCCATTCCTGTTTGAATTTCTCCATCAAATCGTCGTGAGGGGTGTAGGTGATGCTTTCACGAAGCTCGTCTTCGAGAGAGGAAGCTTTGCCTGCTTCAGTCTGTTGCGTTTCTTTGCTGGCCTGAGCTTCTTCTGCGTTGACCGCAGCGTCGATTGGGTGGTTGGGATCGTGAGTTGCGGCAGCAGCGGCAACAGCAGCGTCGAACTCGGCAGTGTTGGCTTTGCTCTCCTTCTTACGCATCAACTTGTTGATCTTATCGTTACTATTCCTGATCCTCGTATTGTAGGCATCAAAGATCGGCCTTTCCAACAGCAACCCCAATCCGGGCGCTTTCGGGATGTGCACCCTAGCAGGCCCAAAGCATTCTTCGATCAACCCTTCTCCCGCTCCAGTCCTCCCAACAAGCACCAACAATCCAATCATTTTTCGGATTTGATGCAGCATGAACGACTGACCATGGAACTTGATACTAACCCACTCGACGTCGTGGATCAGCTTGGGTTCGGAGATCGTCAACTTCTTCATAAATCGCTGACAAGAACGATCACGGAACTCTTTGCCAACGGTAAAGTTGTAAAAGTTGTGACTTCCCAAGTAGCGCGCAAAGATGCTACGAATACGGGAGAGATGGCTTGCTGGAAGACGATACTTCTTCTTCGCTGCGATGTCCGTGCTGAAGTCGGATGAGGTACCGTGTGCTGCCCAGAAAGGATGCTCCAATACCTTATCTAAGCTGTGTGCGGTGGAAGCGTTCGCATCGGCCTCCTTGGCCTTGGCAAGCTCTTCTTCGCGCATACGCTTGAGCATCTCCCACATGGTGCTCCCCGGCTTTGGTGGCAAGAACACGTACGTTGGGAGCAAATACTCGTACATCCTGCTGTCGCAGCTCTGCCTGGCGTTGAAGCCATTCTGGACCCTGGTGATACCCCAAATCCTGATAAATTCCGGCAGCAAGCTGTTCACTTTCTCCACTAGCGTTTCACCTTCCTTTAATCCCTCCGGTTGCAAGATCAACTTAAGCGAAAGAAGGTTGCCTGCAGCATGAACGCCTCGATCCGTCCTAGCAGCTCGCTGCAAGCCAACTTTGTTGGGGTTGACGGCGTTGTCGGCGGAAACAGCACCGGCGGTACAGAATGCAGCGAAAATGTCACCTTCGATGGTCTTGACACCAGGGTTGATTTGGAGACCCGAATAGCCGATACCGCAGTATCCGAATTTGACGGCTACTTTGCGTTTGGGCAGACGATCGCCACCGCTACCGCCTGCGGAGGAAGAGGCAGCGTCGGTAGCATCGCGGGAAGAAGGTTCCTCGTTTCGTCCACCGGTACCACGTCGATCACGTCGCTCCCACTTCTTCTTTCCACCTTGCTCTTTTGAAGACTTGGATGAATCGTCAAAGCGCGCGCGCTTGTTCGAAGCAGGCACTTCTGGCTCTTTAACACTGGTGGTAGCAGCAGCATCGGTGGCGGGTGCGGTTCCGGTAGTTGTGTCAAGCTCGCGCTTTGCCCCTGCGGCGGCGGCAGTGACTTCCTGTTCCAATCGCTCGGTCATACTTTTGATCTTTGCGAGCTTCTCTTCGATGGTGTCCGAATAGAGTACGGTACGTTGGACGGGGATTCGTTGTCCTTTACCGATGCCCAGTGCGACGAACCACTTTGAAGCAGAGGTCGGGTTGCTATTCGAGTCGGCGTTCGATCGCAGTGCTGAAGTAGTCGAGTAGCGTCTGATGACTTGTTTGAGCAACACTCTTGTTGCTGCAAGGTTGGAAATGATGGTGAGCAGCCCTCTGACCGAGGAGCAGACAGAGTCGATGATGAATGCAAAGGAAGAGTGAAGGTAACGGTGCTCAGACCATCAAATCGACAAAAGGAAAAGTCATCTTTGCAACACAAAAATCGGAAATTAAAATCGGAAATTTGAAAATGCAAACTTGGCTTCTTCCGGCTACATCGGCGATATTGAGAGAGAACATCGGACGATCTGAGAAGAAAGAAGCGAGAAGAATTGGCGGAAGCATCCGACACACAAAAAAATTAGAAAAGCGTCGGAAAGGCGCACAAAGTCGGCCAATCCGCGCTTTTGACAGCTCTGTTGCCTCTGCCAAGTTGCCTCAAGAGTGCAGTTGAAAGCGCAGAAGACGACGCACAGAGTTACAATCCATATCCCGCTAATCACACGACCTTTCGTTCTTCTCATCCTCATCATTGTCATCGTCTTCACTACCTAAGATCCTCGCCTCGACGACTCAAACCCCGACTCAACAGCATCAGTCGTACACTGCAACCGCCACCCGCAAACAAGCAATAAGAACAGAGCAACCGAAAACTCGCTCGTGCGATCATTGCCCATCATGGCGTCTACCTCCCGCCCTTCCTCTCCCAGCAATGAGGACAGCACAAAGCCACACGTCAACGGCAATGGAACTGCCGTCAATGGCAGCGCTTCTACATCTAACCAACCCGCTGAGCCATCAGCCGAGGACAAAGCCGAAGCGCAAACACTCAAAACGCAGGGCAACAGCCATTTCAGCTCCAAGGAGTACTCCAAAGCCATCGATTGTTTCACTCGCGCCTATGAGCTCGATCCCACCGATTCCACTTTCCTCACCAACCGTGCTGCTGCCAAGATGAGCTTGAAGATGTACAAGTCTGCTCTCGGTGATTGTCAGCTAGCCAAGGATATCCAAGCTAAGCAGTCTCCGGATGGCGTTGCTCAACCTAAGACACTCATTCGCCTTGCAAGATGCCATCTTTACCTTGGCAACCCCAGCGGTGCCACTTCTGTACTCAACCCCGTCGTCAACATGCAAGGAATCGACGAAGCCACACTCAAGCAAGCTTCACAACTTCAGCGTCAGGCTAACAGTGTAGCAGACCACTTGGCGAGTTATCAGAGTCTCGCAGCGCAAAAGGATTGGTCAGTGGCAGGATTCGCGCTGGACCAAGCTCAATCTCTTGCTGGTCTCGCTGAGGCTGACGTGCCATTGCAGTGGAGGATCATGCGAGCTACAGTGCATTTGCATAAGAACAACTTGGACCAAGCCAACAGCGTTGTGGCTGACGCACTCAGAGCAGATTCGAGCAATCCGGAAGCGTTGCTCACCCGCGCACGCATCTTGTTGGCCAAGGGAGACATCGCAAAGTCCGTAGCTCATTGTCAAGCTGCTCTCCGAAGCGATCCCGAACAATCAGGTGCCAGGGATCTGCTCAAAAAGTGCCGAAGACTCGAGGCAAAGAAGGAGGAAGGTAACACCGCTTTCAAAACAGGAGACCACGCTGCAGCTGTAGAGCGCTTCACCGAAGCTTTGGCGCTAGCCGACGAAAACGCCGACAAAGACGGTCCCGCTCAAGGCTTCAAAGCGATTCTCTACTCCAACCGAGCCACCGCTAACTCGAAGAACGGCGACCACGAAGCAGCCATCACCGATTGCGACTCCGCCCTCAAACTCGACTCCGGCTACATCAAAGCCCTTCGCACACGTGCACGCGCCCTTCTCGCAGTCGAAAAGTACGAAGACGCAGTACGAGACTTCAAGACCGCCCTCGAAGAATCCTCTACCTCGGGTAACCAACGCGACATCCAATCGCTGCAAAACGAGCTCAGATCCGCCGAAATTGATCTCAAGCGAAGCAAGAAGAAGGACTACTACAAGATCCTCTCCGTTTCCAAAGACGCTAGCGATAGCGAGATTAAGAAGGCGTACAGGAAGGAGAGTCTGAAGCATCACCCGGATAAGGGAGGTGACGAGGAGAAGTTCAAGTTGTGCGCAGAGGCCTACGATGTTTTGTCGGACGAGAACAAGAGGAGGAGGTACGACGCCGGTGCGGATGATTTGGAGCATGATGCTATGCCTGGGTTTGGGGGTATGGGCGGTGGATTTGGAGGGCCAGGCGGCGTGGAGATCAATCTGGCCGACTTATTCGGTGGAGGGGGCGGCATGGGCGGTATGGGTGGAATGGGTGGCATGGGTGGAATGGGCGGAATGGGCGGAGGATTCCCAGGAGGTATGGGAGGTATGGGAGGCATGGGAGGCGGGCAAAGGAGAGGTGGTCGTCCACCTCCCGGCTTCCACTTTGGTTAAAGAAGAAGCATTGCGTCCCCACAGCACATCGCATTCTATCAAAAAAGAACCAGGCCTTGAGGTTCGGCCTGGTATCTGTACTATTACGCATGCCCGTCAAGAGAAGAAGCTTCCATTCAAGATGGACAATATTGCACTCAAACGTTATGCTGCGACTTGAAGCTGGATTGAACACCAAGGCGGCTTGATAAGATCGCCGCGGTCGATGATTAGATTGCATTCCTTCATCTTCTGCTGGCCGTCGATTTTTCTGGAGAGCAAAAAAGCGTGTGTCCACGTGCCCATCAGCAATCACCAAGTTTTGACGTGAGATCTGATGCAGGGTCCAGCTTCCTACCCACTTCCGCTGTGTTTTAGTGCATGATCCACGTTCACCCTTCTCCCTCTCTCTGGTGCTCGCATTAATGTCAGCCTGTTCATTCTCTTCATCATGACTGACCGTCTTTCCTCCACCATCTCAGCCTACCCTGATGGATCTGCACCATGTCGGCGGCGGCAAAGAGCGAAGATGAGCCCGTGGTGTTATGGACACCCAAAGACGTCAAAGATGACGCTCTTGCGCATCAAGGTTTAGATCCTTCCAACGATGCAAATCAGCTCGTGTGGAACAAGAGTCCCGCTCCTGCCTCATATGCCACCAACGAACATGACGGCAAAGCTGATCACAAGAGCAAAGTGCACCATCTCACATCAGCATTTCACAACCTCGGCCACTCGATCCGCACCCAAACGCACGCGGTCCTCGAGATCGTACGTCTACCGAAACTCGTTGCTTTTGACGAGACCGACACTGCTCTCTACCCAGAGCTTTCCCTTGATGCCAATGTACGCTTTTCCTCGCAAATTCCGCCTGAAGAAGTCGCCTTTCGCAACGCCAGACGTTCATTCATCCTCTCTTCTCACGCCCTACATCGATTCCTCAACCTACCTGAATCCGAAGAAATTCACCCGGATGACATTCCTGAAATCCACCTGGGCGGTTCTGGAGGTGGCTACCGAGCCTGTCTAGGCTACCTGTGTCTCTTATCCACCTTGCAAGGATGTGGTTTGTGGGATCTGGTATGGTACGCAGCAGGCGTAAGCGGAAGCTGTTGGTCGCTCGCCTCGCTCTACACCTTCCCTCACCTTAATGCCTCTGCGATATTGGAGAACCTTGCTCAAGGATCGACGAAGCACCCGCTGAGCGCGGCGGCGATCAATGCAGTCGCGAGCACAGGTAGAGGAGTGTATTTCCAACTCGCTCCGTTGGTAGCAAAGATGAAAAGAGGACATGTACATGCTGGGCCACTGGATCTGTACGGGACGCTTACGACCACTCATTTGCTCTTCAATCCGGGGGTGAGGCAGGTGGTCAAGGCGGAGATGAAGGAAGTGAGGAAAGACGATGTCTCGGACGAGCACAACAAAGACAACGGAGAAGAAGACGAAGGGCTAAAGAGGGAATGGTTTAAGTTTTCACGATGCCTCACCACAATGGGTCTGCTCGAAGGACGGAACCCGCTCCCCATCTTTACCGCCGTCAGGCATGAAAGGACTTGGAAAGACTGGTCTTCCCCTCACCCTCACCCTCACCCTCACTCCTACTCCTCTTCATTCTCCACGTCCGAGCAAGACGATGACAAAGAGACGGACGAAAAAGAAGAAAGCTGGTGGCAATGGTTCCAATTCACACCTTTCGAATTCGGTTGCGACTCCCTCTCCTTCTGGATCCCACTCTGGGCCTTCGGTCGACATTTCAACAACGGTAAATCAACAGAACGAACACCCGAAGCCTCATTGTCATCAATTTTGGGACTCTGCACTTCTGCGCCCGCTGCCCCTCTTTCGGCCTACTTGGGTACGCTTTATCGCAACCTACCTGGCAATGCGTTTGGCGACAAGATTCGCGATTGGGCCGATGGGTGGGGTAGCAAGCATGCAGAATCGAAAGAGAAGCTGGTCAACCATCATCCGGTGCATGCTCAGAACGAACCGAATCCGATATTTGGCGCTCCGATCAGCGAAGAAGCGAAAGAAGGTGGATGGAGAGGGTTACAAAATTCTCCAAGGCTTCATTTGGTCGATGCGGGGATGGCAAATAACGAGCCTCATCCAATCTTCTTCATGCCAGGCCGAACCCCTGACGTTGTTCTTCTAGGCGACTACAGCAGTGACGTCCAGAAAGACGCCGCGGTAGACCGGATCGGTGACGGACTCAAAGACCGAGGTTTGGGTATCAGACGTAGAGACACCTCTGCATTCCCGCTTCCCATATACAACGCCGAAGCAGGGGAGAAGCAAGAAGCGAAAGACGTATACGAAAAGTTCAAGACAAAGTACGCCCAAGTCCTAGACACCTTTCCCCTCCCCACCCCAACAACTTCGGATGAAAAGGAAGCCACAAGACGAGTCCCCAAAGCAACACCCGGAGTGGAACCAACCCTAATCTACCTCCCTCTCCTCCCCAACGCCGTCCAACCAGACTACGATCCTAGCACAGCGGCCTTTTCTTCGAGTTACAACCTCGTCTGGACTCCGGACCAGGTCGAAACGTTGCGCAAGACGGCGGAAGCCAACACGCGCGATTCTTTACCCACGATCAAAGCGGTGATCCGGGAAGCTTATGAGTGCAAGAAGACTGCTCGACTTGCCTCCCAGCCATCATTCTAGACGTCAGTTGAGTTGTTGCTATGTTGGCAAAAGTGATAGATTGTCCTGCTAGTCAGCCCAAAGAAACGATATAAGTACATACGCAAAGATGCCAAAACGGCGCTAAGAAGAATAGACGCGATCGACCAACCTATCCAGACCAGACTTCGCTCGTGTTGCGTGTGCCGCTACACTTTCTGGTTTGGGATCGTTGAGACTATCGTTGAAAACCTCGATACTCCAAGGTCCCTTGTACCCAGCCTTGTGAACTGCACTGACAAAGTCCACAACGGGCATAAACCCACCCTTATCCTCTTCGCATGGCATCAACCTGCTCGACCTAGACCAGATCATCCTACTAGGCCTCTCCTCTCCTACCCTCGGACTAGGCTCCAAAGGCGCTGGCAACTTCTTTGCATCTCCGATCTGCAACAAGAAGATCTTGTCGCCTGGAACTTCCTCCCTAATCCTCCTGACACTGCTTTCCAGCCTACTCATCGTAGCTTCTGCAGGCTGTTGGATGAAACTCGCCTCACAAGGATCCGCAAACTCCCTCGCCAACGTATTGAACGAATCCAAAATCAACCCCACATTCTCCCTCCCTGTCGCCTGTACAACCTCCCATGCTTGACTCCAAACATTGACATGGGCACCCCAACTCAACGCCTCGTACCCGACCTTGATCTCCCAACCTGTTGTGTGTGTAAATGCGAGCGCCATATCCGAAATCTCCCTAAAATCCTCCACCAACGCATCCACATCCCCCGTTGTAGCAGGAGCCGGAGTATTACTCGAGCAGATCAACATCAGATTCGTCCCCAACGCTTGCATCACCCCAAACCTCGACTTCACCCTCTCCATCGCCTCCCTCCTCTTTCCCTCCCCTTGCCAACCTTCAACATCCCTAATCGGCTGCAAACATACCACTTCCAAACCCAACTCCTCACAAAACTGCCCAATAAACCTCGCCGCAGCCACTTCCCTCTCCAACTCTTCCTCCGTACACTCCCCTGTTGCATTATACCACTTCTTCTTTGCTTCTTCGCAATTGAAAGCGATGAAACTAGGCGAATCCGGCGGCGTCAACAACGGCTCTTGCACGGCGGACGATGTCGAAGCAGCATTTTTCTGAATCGCTGCGAATTCTTGGCTCTGGCTGAAGACCCAAAGATCATCCGTAAAGATCTCGACCGCTTGCAACCCGGCTTCGGCGATCGTCGTCAACTTGTCGAGAAGGCTATGACCGGCGGTATGGTAGCCGACAGAGTGGGTAAAGATGGAGAATTTGGGCTTGGTTGTCGTCGACGACATGGTTGGCATGGTTCGTCAAACCGTTAGATAGATAGATAGATAGATAGATAGATAGGTAGAGGGGAAGAGAATGTGATGGATGATGGGTGCAAGTCAAAGATTACGGCGACTTTTGCAAAAGGGGATATCTTTCAGCGGAGAGATTTTTTGCTTTAAAGATCGTCAGAGCGGTACAGTCAAGCCCACCTTACCAAGCCATCAAGCATCAGCGCTGCAGCAAACAGGGTCACCATCGGAGTCGGATAACCACGCATCGAATGCATCGAACCACCTCCCTCTTTTTTTGTTGTTCCACTTCGGATCGATTTTCAGGGTTGCCAAACAGCCCAAGCCACAGTCAAAGTGCCCCGAAAGGAATGTGAAATGTCGCACGCGATAAGGTGGAGGACCAAGTGATGTGACACAAGGATCGGCGCCGCTAAACAAAGGCACACACCATGTGAAATTTTCATGGAAAAGACCCTTTTTTAGCCGCTCCTCCCTCCCGCCGCGCTGATCCGGCAACATGACGCTGTCACCCTGCGCCAAGCGCCAAAAGAAGGAGAAAAAAAAAAAAAAAAAAGGGACACCGGATATGTACGCGTGTACTGCGGGAGAGTGAGGGGCATTCTCGGCTAATTTCTCCTGGTTTCATTTTCAACCCTTTGCTGATCTGGTTCCTCGCATCCCTCGCCCGCACCCTAACTTATGATTTACTCGGAATCGGCAACGCACGGCGGCGGAAATCCATGATCTTTCCATCATTCACCATTCCGCCTTTATCGAGCCTCGTTCCCGCTCATTTCTGTGCTTTGGAAACCGAGGCACGATCATTTGTGATCCAACCCAGCCCCCGGCCCCGCAATTTTGATTTTCTTTTCGCACGCTCCTTTCGCCGGTTTGGGTGCTCTCAAGCTTAATTTTGAGGAGAACAGCGTGGTCAGGCCTCAACATGGGGCTCCAACGGAACGTCGATAGCTGTTCAAGCTTACTTTTACGTGCGAGTGCCGGAAGCTGAGAGCTAGAGAAAAACGACGACGTCTCTGTCCGGCGCCGAAAACTTGGCTAATTGCCAAGCGAATCGTTGTCAAGTAGCCGTAGTTGCAATCACTCATCGGTGTAGAGCATGTGGTTGATGTCTGACGACCTTGTGCAACATTGTAAGGTACAGGGCGGTAGTGATGTCAAGAGGCAACGTTTCGGAAATCGCCGGTTATTGTGAGCTAGAGTTGCGCCTCGGCAACTTGGCATCTGGTGAGAGGAGGCCACGGCGCGTTAATTGACCGATTGGACACTTTTACGGCCGAAATTTGCACGGTGCGAGTGTGTCTCTTGTTCTTCTTGACAGGTAGCCAGCCGCAATGCCGTCCAGTTCTTCTCCGCCTTTCCCCACACTGACATCGAATGCAGATAGCCGGACTATATAAGTGCTTCGGACTCTTGCGCTTCTTTCCTTCGCAATGACATCAAGCACAAGCGCAACATCGAGCAGCATGTCGTATCATCTTTCGTTTCCCAAGGACGAGCCGCGAGCTACAACCGCCCCGGCAACTGCGGATGCTGGGCTCAAGGGTCCACCTCACCCAACGCAGGAAGAGATCGATGCTTCGGCAAGGAGGTACTTTCTTTTCGGATCGCCTATCTCACATTCCGCCTCTCCAGCATTTCAGAATCTGATGTTGCAAGCCATCTCACCGATTGCGTGGCCTGGATCGGAGAAGCAAACGTTCTGGCCGACTTATTCGCTCAAGGACACGAAGAGCGTCGATGAAGCGCATTTCTTCGATATCGTAAGGAAGGATCCTCTTTTCGCCGGTGCCGGTGTAACGATGCCTCTAAAGGTCGCAGCGACGGCCAAGCTTGGAGAAGAAGGGGTGGTAGACGAACTCAGTGAAGCGGGTAGGGCGACGCAAACGATCAACACGATCGTCGCTTGCCCCACGGGCAAGGACGGCAAAGGAAAGAGGAAGATGGTCGGTACCAATACGGATTACCTAGGCATTGCGCATTCGGTTCTTCGTGGTATTGCCGAACTCAACGGCGAGAGTAGAGTGACAAAGTACCTCGACCCTCAGCTGGGATACGCTGCGAGATACGTCTACCCTCGCAATGCCGATGGAAAGACGTTCTCAGCCTTCATTGTTGGCTCTGGTGGAACCTGTCGCTCTGCCGTCTATGCTGTTTCACAGCTTGGCTTGAGCCCAATTTACCTGCTCAACAGAGATGAAGCCGAGACAAAAGCTGTGACGGACCACTTTGGAACTTCGCTCGATCTGCGTCCCCTGCGATCAGTCGAAGCATTCGAACGAGAAGCTGCTAAACGAAGCTCCGGAGAGATCGGGCACGTCGTATGCGCCGTTGGAGCCATTCCAGCCTTCGCACCGCAGACAGAAGACGAGAAGATGGTCTACACTCTCGCCCACGCTTTCTTCTCCGAGCCTTACACTGCGCTTTCTTTCCCAATCACCGAGCCCGAACAAAGGGAAGGAACAGAGAAATTGCTGGCGCTGCCATTGCCCAAGCAAAGACCGTTCTTGGACATGTGTTACAAACCCCGCCTTACGCCTCTGTTGCAAACAGCGGAGGAGAAAGGATGGAGCGGAATCGGAGGCGTGGAAGCCATGGTGGAACAGGGGCTGGCACAGGCGAGGATGTGGGCTGCAACGGCAAAAGCGATGTCTGAGGGTCAAGAGGAGTTCGATCCCATTCCGTACGCGGTTAAAGCGGGTGATGAGGGTCCGATTGGGTTGGAGACTGAGGAGAAGGCGAGGGCGTTGGTGAGGATGATGTTGGACATCAAGTCATGATGTCAAGAAGACGTAACAGAGCTCGCTTGCATTGCAATACAACATAGAATGATCTAAGTGGAAGCTTGCACCCTGCAACGTGTGTCATTGTCGATGTGGGCAGGGAAACAAAGATGGTGAAGAGCGTCCAAAACCGGGCCTAACACAGAAAGGGGAGAAAATGAAGCTGGATAAGGGCTGAGCGAGTAGCCGCCCTTTTCCGTGACCCAGCAGTCTGTTTCATGTGACATGTGGCAACGTCAGAATCAAGCCTGCGGAGTACGAACAAAGAGCACCAAAATAATTGACCGAGCTTAAGCGAGATACCAGCCCATCGGTAGAATGACACCATGAATGCCCGACGTTGACAACGGTAACCGCTCCACACGCTTCGTCCCTTACCCGACCACCGAAGCCGTATCCATCGGTGGAAGAAAGATCAACCCACCCATGCTTGGCTTGAGGATGGAGATGGGCTCGAAAACGTTCTTCCGCCAATGATCTAGGCGAGGGACTGGACCTTGGAGGATGTCGCTATTGGACGTTAGCTGGCGACCATCGGCGTTCCTTCGGGACTACGGGCAAAGTTTCTTGCCAATTCCGTCGGGAATAGCAAACAGATTGAAACGTATTGCTTCCTCCTTGAAAGCTGCCTGTATATGCCGCTCTCTCTGCTTGCCACAAGAGATCATTGCGACCTACCATTTTTCCTCTCTCTCTGTTTTTGTCTTTTCCCATTTCTGTTGTTGTTGTTGTTGTTTTTTTTTTTTGTTTGTTTGTTTTTTTTTTTTTTTTTGGTTTCTTTCCCCCTTTTGATCCTTTTTGCCCC
>MAIP01000105.1:0-67556 GCA_001736125.1 Pseudozyma tsukubaensis | reverse complement strand
CTAGTCAGTACTGCGGTGGGGGACCACGCGGGAATCCTAGGTGCTGCAGTTCTTTTTCTTTTTGCAATTCTTTTCTTTTTCTTTGCGCTTTCTGTTAGCTGCTACTCAACACACAAGCAGATCGAAATTAGGGCCAGAATGCCTTTCCCTACCTTGAGATCGAAGCTGCAATTTTTTCGAAGGGTCGAGCAGCAGACTCAGGCAAAATGGCAATTCGCCCGGAAGACGGATTGGATGATGCTCATCCAAGCCAGAAAGGCTGCAGTAGCTGAGCTTCCTGGCTACCGCTCGATTCCGGGAAATTCTTGTTGCATCTCTCCACTTTCTTGTACCCAGCTGTCAATTCGTTGATCGTCTGCACATACTCTTCCTACCATCACAACTCAAACCTTGCTACCTTCCACGACGCCTCGTAGCAAAGCTCACGTTCGGTCAGCACCCACAACTGCAGCACATCGCACATATCCTTGGTCAGGTCTGATAATCGCACAAAATGGTTCGCTTGGAAGAAGTCCCCGACGAGGAGATCCTCCGACAGCAGCGAGCTGCTGATGCTCGTGCGGCTGCCACCGCAGCCGACGAAGATGATTGGGAGGAGGAAGAGTCGGATGCCGAGGTAAGTTTGAGCTCCCACCCCGTGCCACCTACGACGATGGCTGTCTATAATCGGTCTCGTTTTGAACATGTTGCTTACCCAACCTCTTCTCTTTTCTCTTCCCAATCGTACCTACGTTGCAGTCTGATTTCTCGGACGACTCTGAAGTGTCCGAACGAGGCCTCGCTTTGCAAGAAGAGACTATCTGGGACCGCATTTCCGCCTTGCGCGACATTATCCCTCCTTCCACACGTCGTACCATCGCATCGACGTTCAACACCACCACATCATACGCTTTCACAGGTTCGCTTCTCGCAGGAAAACTCGTCTGGGTCGTCACAACCTCTGCGCTTCTCGTCGGCCTGCCTTTTGCCTTGGCAGTAGAGGATGAATCGAGGATCGTGGCTCAGGAGAAGGAAATGATGGCTCAGCAGCAAGGAGCACAGCACATGTTGGCCCCCGCTGCAGGTGGTGTACCGGGTCAGCCTCAGCAGGGTGGTGCCCCGGCACAGGCGGCTGCTCCTCAAGGACTGCGTCCTCCTGGATTCTAAGTGCTGGTTCAAAAAGCGCTCCAGCAGATGGAGGTTCGAAAGAAAAACGAAAACGTAACTTCCGTTTCGCACTTGTAACACTATTCTCCTGCTCATCGACAGTCTCAAGAAGCAAACGGAGGAAGCTTGGATTGATGCAACGGTTCGCTTCCCCGATCGATCTTGCGTGTTTGGCTGTCGACGACTCTTCATACTTCTCCAAAAAATCAAAGGACTCCAGTATGCCTTGCAATTTGATCTACGCACCTCTCGTTTCCCACATACCGCCTTAATCGAAAGCCTGCATCGTCCTGTGAATTGGCTTCCTGAACAACTCATACCGGGCTGAGTACGGATTGCCGCAAGCTGTGAGGTTGATCGTGGCATACCGGCACAGTTGAACACTCAAAGAGCTGAATGTTTTGAGAGACGGCGTGCTTCTGAGAGAAAAGTAGGCGCTGTTTGAGCCGAAATTTGTTCCGATTGACGCTCAAAAAGGTAATTGCTGCGAGCACAAGCCAGCTATTTTGTCCAAAGGAGACCCTATACCTTCTTCCTTTGCTACATCTTGCTTTTCGTTCTTCGCTGCTCATCAGCATATACTTCCGGCGTCGGAACAATCAACGATGGTCACTTCACCGTACACATGACAGCCCATCCCGGTCCTTTGGCATTGCACTGCCTTAGCATAGCGCTCGTCTGCCCGCGACGGAGAGGAAAGAGGACAGGATGCCGATCTGCATCCACTGCACAACGCCCATCGAATCGCTCTACATGCGATATGGACGGGATCACATCGTCTTAGCGCCCTGCAACTCTGCTTTTTGCTCTCCTTCCTCTTCGTCTTCTGCGGAGGATACGACTCTGGAAAAGCCAGTAGTACTCGCCGATGAGTATCTGGAACACGACCTAACGATCGTCATTATCGATTTGATCTTGGCCAAACCTCAAGCTTATCGACACTTGCTCTTTAACCGGGCTAGCATCTTCTCGACCGCCGATGCATCGCTCACTGCGCAGCTGGCCCGGGAAGATAAGGAGCGCACAACAGCGGGGGAACGAGATGCTGGGGTAGAACGGCCAAATGGAAGAGTAAGAGGAACGGAGTTGTGGGCTCTAGCGAAAAGGTTTTTGGCCCTGAGCTTGGTGGATGCCTATATAAGGTGGTTTTATCTATGCGTTCAACCGCCTTCCTCCTCTGCCTCTTTCTCGATCGATGATCCAACTTCCTCTGCTGGCGTTGCAAACGGCTCAACGAGGCTATCGACTAGGGTGACAGCTTGGGTGCAACAGCATCTTCCAATGCAAGCCGGAATCTTTTTTCCAAGCTTATTCACCCCTCGTGCCGCAACGAACGGTCTACATCCGCTACAGGGGGAAGATGCTGCCATTACTGCCGTTTGTAGCTCTACATTGGCATGGTCACCATTCTTACAAGGTACAGCCGGAGGGGCGGCAGAGGGGGTGGAAGGAGGGGAGATGTTGCCGACTTTGGTATCATATCTAAATGTCCTGGTGGTCACATTGGTCGAGGGTCTGGCGTTGCATTTGGCTGTTGGAGGGTTGGTCTGGGTTGCTACACGGCTACTGTTGCACAAAACCTCGTTGGAAATATCACCAACACCCAATGCACCGCAGACGCAGGTGCAAACAGAAGTCAGGAACGATTCCAGTGACGCTCGTTCCGCGGTCAATGATGAAGCTGGTCTTAAACAGCGCAAGCAGGCCCCGTCACCAACGCCATCGTCAACGGAGGCTCCTGCAGCCACCACCTCTTCCCTTCGCATCCAAAACTTCACCTCCGACCCTTTGATCGGATGTAAAGCTCTCCTCCTCTCCCAACTCTCCCCTCTAATCTTGCTCACTTTTGTCCTTTTGTGGTCGACAAAGTTTCCCCGTCCCTCCTCACCCTCCCCCTCTCACTCCGCTACTTCAACAAGCGAAGGCCTGGGCAAAGGCTGGATAGTCTGGATCATACGCACTTTCCTAGCCAGCCTCAATGCAGGAGTTGCCATCGGGACAGTACTGCCCATTCAACAAGCCGAAAGTGGCAGGGGAAAGAGAAGAAAGGGCGTTTGGTGGCCACCTGTCATTCTAGCTGCCGCATGGACTTGTCAGGCGGCTGTGAGTGGCGGGTTGTATTGGTACCTATCGTAATGCCATCACGCAAACGCAAAACGCACATCCAACTCGAGCGACTGTGTTCGACTGAAGAAAGCTAATGAAAGCGTTTGTGATTCTGTGCCACCGATTACATCACGTTTTTCTTCTGCGTGTGCTCACCCCATCACGTAAGCTCTTACTCAGACGCTAACCCACCTCGGTACGCAGACTGCATCGCCAACCTCCTCACCTGATCCAACGAGATCGCTCCTTGCCTATACGCCAACGTCTGCCCGTCTTCCCCCTGCACATGAATCGCCCCCCTCTCATCGACGGCCACGGGCAACGACTTCGAATCTTTCGCTTCCTCCTCCTCCACCACCCTCCCGCCGTCGACACGGAGCGCATCGTCCTCATCGTCGTCGTCCATCAACGCTGCATCTCGACCCCGATACGCAAAGCCTTCGGGACCTTTGTATCCGAATCCGTTGTTCGAGATGCGCGGGGAAGGGCCGCCGAACGTAGCTGCATTGTTGTTCGAAGGCGGAGAGCCGGTGTGTTGGAAGCTCATGCCTGGGCTTGCGCTGAAAGCGCTGAATTCTGTTACGACTTTGCGCGAGCCACCTTGCCGAGATGAGGAGCCGAACGGTGAAGATGATCCTCCGAACGCTGTCGAGGACGAAGACGACGACGAGGAAGCTGCACCGCCAGGCGGCTTAGGAAATGGTACGAAGGGCTTATACGAACTCGTCGCTCTCCTCGTCTGCAGATACTTGTCGCTGAGACGTGATCCTGCCACACGCTTGATGCTTGGTTTGGCAGACGCCAGGTCCGGTGCAGTGGCCCAAACTTGGATGTTGTGACGAGACTCTTCCGTGTCACGATAGATGCTTTCGATGTAGAGCTGCTTGGTGCTTTCGTTGCGTAACAGCAGTCGTTCGTGAAGCTCTCGTGCGACATCATCCATGGGATTGTTCTGACCACCTTCCAAGCTGAGCGACTGAATGCGTTCAGCGATGGCATCACCAATCTCGCGATGCAGGCGTTCGAGGTCCATTGCTTCTCCTGCAATACCGAGGATGACATGGCTCAATAGACTGGCAGTCGTGAGCGGGACGAGCATGGCACCTGTAATCTGAACGAGACCTTGGAAGAAGTCGGCTGCGTGTTGATAGCCCGAGAGTGCAGGCTCGCATGCGATCATGAAGAGCGGAATACCAGCTTTGGCGTATTGTCGGGCGAGCCGCAAGGGGTCCTCTCCGTCAGGCGATCCATCGTGGAAACCATCTCCATACTCGCCAATGCCGTGAGGTGGAGCATCGGCAATGAGCACAGCGAGCTTCGTTGCATGTGGGCGCCAATCGAGCTCGAGAGCTGCCTTCATAGCTGCAGTGACAGCTTCCGGTCCATCTCCTCCACCAGACGCATAGAGCGTCTTGAGATCCTCTTTGACCTTTTCAACCTCAGTGTGGAAGCCAAAGTTCTTGACAATATAGGTGTGGTCCTGTGGTGGATGATCACGGTAGGCGATGAGACCGACGCGAAGAGCTCCAGGACCACTCAACTGCTCGGAGTGAATGATGTTTTCACAAATGGTCTCGATGTTTTTGGTTGCCGAGTTGATATATGAGCCCATGGACCCTGTTGCGTCCATGATGAAGACGAGGTCCATGGTACGACCGGGCTCGTCCCAGGGCGATGCGCCGGAGGAAGAAGCATTCGCATTGCTATTTTGATCGGCGTTGAGATGCTGCGCTGCGGCGCCGAACATGCCAAAGACGCCGCCTGCCGTCCGACTCGATGATCCGACTGCCATTTTGAGGTTTAGGGAGGTGCAGATTGAGCTGTCACACGCTCAACACCGCTGGTGACTTGCTGTGGGTTCGACTGGCGATCAGCTCGAGTTTCGAAGAGTGTAGCACTGGCCTACTTGGTCGTTTCGCTTGTGCCGTGAAGTAGACTGCGATGTCGCTCGATCAAGGTGCACGCTAAAGAAGTTGCTCCTCGGTGGTCGCCGTCAGGGTCCAATTCTGAGGTGGTCGCTGCAGATGCTCGGAACGAAGAGCCGAATCAAGTCGACTCCAATCCAAA
Source organism: Pseudozyma tsukubaensis (assembly GCA_001736125.1). NCBI lineage: Eukaryota > Fungi > Basidiomycota > Ustilaginomycetes > Ustilaginales > Ustilaginaceae > Pseudozyma > Pseudozyma tsukubaensis. The sequence continues at coordinate 62,237 of MAIP01000105.1, read as the reverse complement.
GTTAGCTGGAACACGTGAATGCGTGAATGCGTAGAAGTTCTTGTAGTGATCGTCGCTGCGAAGACAAGAAGGAGACGAAAGTCGCAATGGTAGAATAGCCTAATGACATGAATTGATCACGGCTCAGTCGCATGAAGCGTGTCCTCCGCATCGTCACAAAAAGTGTTGATTTGTGTGTGTGAGTGAGCGACTTTGACTTTGTGGGCCGTGCTGCGCTGTGCTGTTCTGTGCCATCTTGCGTGATACTTCAACAAAACTCCACAAAGTCACATCGGCACAAAGGAACACTTTTTGTTTTGTTGAAATCATTTGGAAATGCATCGTCCGTGCTCATCGCACAATCTCATCAGGTCACACAGGCACGAAGCTCAAGCGCAAGAAAGAGCGCGTGTGGGACCTGAATGACCGACAAGCTCAGATCCACCAGCCGCCAATCTTCGTAAAATCACATTTTTCGGACCACATTTTTCGACACATTTAGAGGATACACTCCACCGTTAGCACCACATCCTGCTCGTTGAAATCTCGTCAGGCCAGTCCACACGAAGTCGAAATCAGAAGGTGAAAGAATGTATTGCATGGGATATCTAGATTGTGCCAGGACAATTGCAAGAGCTTCAGGCGGAGATCAAGTGTCTACCTGCGCTTAGACGGAGCGGGACCCTTCTCCTTGCGAGCCTTGAGCGCACTCATGATACGCTTCACTTCACCGTCCATGTTGTTGGGGTCAAAGTAGGCTGGTGCAAAGTCGTACAGCCATTCGGGCTTGACCTCGGTAATGGTGCGGATAAAGTTACGTGTCGTCAACACAAACTCGTGGTAGATGACAAACTCAGCAGCGTGGTCCAGCGTCGACGAAGGGTGAGGCGAAACAACTTGGTTATCCTTGATCGTCTGGAAGGCCTTCTTGTTGCCTCCTGCGCGGTGAGCAACTTGCATGAAGAACCCACAGGCGATGGCCATTTGGATGTTGGTGTAGTATCGCTTGTCCTCGAATGGTGTCGAGACAAGATCGAGATTGTGGCGCTCCATCAGACGCTGCAACTGCGAACGAACATTGTCAGCCTGCATGAGAGCACGGTGCGAGAGGTAGTTCTGCCAGCACCAGTCCTGCGCCGTCTTGTTGTCGCGGCAGTTGGTCTTGTAAGCATGGTAGACGTTGAGCAAAGTCAAGTGGTCGCCATCTGGGTGAGCGAACTCTGCCTGTGCAGCATCCGCTTGCTGCTTCTGCGAGTTGGGTCGAACAAACACGTTGGGCACCGACAACATGGCAGCAATGGTCAAGATCTCGTTGGAGCACTTGAACTCGGGACTGACAATCAACATTTTGGCAAGCTGAGGATCAAGCGGGAAGTCGGCCATAATCTCACCCAACGGTGTCAAGTTGCCCTCGTCGTCGAACGCAGCCAGGTAGTTGAGCAACTCAAGCGCACGCATGATGGTCTCGGGTGCGGGAGGGTCCATGTAGTCGAAGGTGACCAAGTTCGAGATGCCGAGCTTCTTGAGCTCGAGAACAGTGTTGGCCAAATTGCTTCGCAAGATCTCGGGGTAACTCTGCTCAATGAGCTCGTTGGCCCAGTCCTTCTCGGTGTACAGCCTGAAGCACTTGCCTGGACGAGTACGTCCAGCACGACCAGCCCGCTGCTGCGCTGATGCCTTGGAGATGGGCGTCACAAGCAGCGACTCGACACGAATACGAGGGTTGTACACCTTCTGCTTGCTGAAACCGGGGTCCACCACATAGACGATACCGTCGATCGTCAAGGATGTCTCTGCAATGTTGGTGCTGACTACGACCTTACGTCCTGGTGGTCCGTTGGGTGTAAGCGGAGCCGGTGCTGTGTCGAAGATACGCTGTTGCTGTGCGGGAGGAAGCGACGAGTAGAGTGGAACGACCTTGAGAGGGCCACAGAGATCTGGGTTGGTAGCTGCCAAGTCATCTGCTTCTGCCTTGATTTTACGGCATGCATCTTCAATCTCCTCCTCACCGGTGAGGAAGACAAGGATGTCACCTGCATCTTCTGCCTGGTGAATCATGATGACGGTGCGGATAGCAGCTTCGAGGTAGTCTGGCTCAGGCTCGGGCGTGTAAAAGGTCTCCACCGGGAAGGTACGACCAGGCACCTTGAGCAAGGGAGCATCGTTGAAGTACTTCTGGAACTTGAGCGCATCAAGGGTGGCCGACATGACAATGAGCTTAAGGTCAGATCGTCGCTGTACAACCTCCTTGAGCAAACCCATGAGGATATCGGTGGCAAGTGTACGTTCGTGTGCTTCGTCGAGAATGATACAACTGTAGCGCTCGAGATTGTGATCGTGCATGGCTTCACGCAGAAGCATACCATCGGTCATGTATTTGAGAAAGGTCGTCCTGCGATCTGTGGCGTCTTCGAAACGGATGGTGTAACCTACTTCCTTTCCGAGCGAAACGTCCATCTCTTCTGCGACACGCTTGGCAACGCTCATGGCGGCAACCCTACGAGGCTGAGTACAGGCAATCATGCGAGGAGCAAGGATGCCATCCGCACCCTTTGCTTTTTGCGTGTTGGGAAGATCTGAGTAGGCGACGAACTGGGGGATCTGAGTGGTTTTACCGGATCCGGTCTCACCGATCATGACCATGATCTGATTGTTGTTGAAGATGTCGTAAAAGTCGTCCATCTGCGCATAGACTGGCAAGTCCTTTCTCTTCGCCAAGATCTTCTTGTATGAGTCGGAGAACGGCTTGGGTGCCACAGAGAAGGGGTTGACATCGCCTTCCATGACTTTGCGGGCCTGAGGACCCGTGACCTTGCGAGGGATGAGACCAGCGAGAGGGTGGTCGTCCGCAATCGAGCCGTTGGCTGCAGCGGCCGAGGTAGAAGCTTCATCGTCATTCATGTGTGCGAGATATGGGTTGGCGATAGTGGCTTCGGATGGGTCTGGTCCGCCGGTCTTGCTTCGCTTGGAAGGACGAGACGCGTCGGCGCTCGTGCCAGCTTGTGCAGACATTGTGTGACGCTTATCGAAAGTAGAAGAGATGCTCCACAAATGTCCACGCTGTCCTAGGGTCGTCTGTGAAGGACTGTGATAGGGATGCTAGTGGCGAGGATATGATGGGCAGTGCCGAGGACAAGAAGAAGTTGGCTCAGTTCTTTGGAATCTTGGAAATCTGCGAGCTTGCCAAAGAGTGGAGCCAAATTTTCCTTGAATTTTTGGCTCGAGAGTCCGAGAGCGTTGTCAGCAACCGTCAGCTGCTCTTCAAACTTGGTATTTTAGTATTTTTGCAGTTTGTTGCAAGCAGCTTTCTAACATCTCGAGATTTGATCCAAATTTGTTGCCCCTTCCTTTCACGCTCGGCAAGCCAAATTCCGGATGGCCCGGGCATCGAAGTTTGTTGCTTGCAGGAAGTAGGCAGCAAGCAGCAGCAGCAGCAGCAACAGCAGACAAGCAAGCTCTTTTCGGGCAATCAAGGGCCCAAGCAACACAATGATGAGTGACAGGAGCAAGCACTCGCTAACCAACAAACACAGTGAGCGCCAACATCGGAAGAAAGCAATTTGTCCGCTGCTCTGTTGGTCTGATCTCCGCCGCTTAGTTACGCTGCTCTTTACGCACTTTGCAGATCCGAGCACCGTTGTTTCCTTCCTTCCGTCACCACCAAGATCAACACAATCGGTCCCCCATTCGCGAATTATCAGAGCAAAATGATGCTTCAATCGTCCCGAACTGCGCTCCGAGTCGCCGGTACCTCGGTCTCGATGAGCCGCGCTGCTACTAGGGCCTTCTCCACCTCGATGGTGCAAAACAAGGACGTCCAGAACATCACTGTGTAAGTGTGCCTCCTACTAAACGATCGCACGCCAACCAAACTCTTGCTGACAACCCTCGGCATTCGTTCTGTTTCTCCTACATTCCGAACAGCTTCGGTGCCGGTCTCATGGGTGCCGGTATCGCACAGGTCCTTGCTCACAAGGGCAAGTTCAACGTTACCCTCTCGGATGTCACTGACAAGGCGCTCGCCAACGGTCAGAACATCATCTCCAAGTCACTCGCCCGCATTGCTAAAAAGTCGTTGGCTGAAGAGGGTGCCGAGGCTCAGGCCAAGTATGTCAAGGACATTGTTGACTCGATCAAGATCACCACCGACCCTGCTGAGGCTGTCAAGGAGACCGATCTCGTCATCGAGGCTATCATCGAGAACGTTGGCATCAAGAAGGACCTCTTCGGTTTCCTCGACGGCAAGGCTCCTAAGGATGCTCTCTTTGCTTCCAACACCAGTTCGCTTTCCGTCACCGACGTTGCCGAGGCTGTGTCCTCCGAGAGGCAGGCGCTCTTTGGTGGATTCCACGCCTTCAACCCTGTTCCCCAGATGAAGCTCGTCGAGGTCATTCGTACCCAGCAGACGAGCAACGACACTTTCGACTCGTTGTACGAGGTCGCCAAGCGCATGGGCAAGACTCCCGTCGCTTGCATCGACTCTCCCGGTTTCATCGTCAACCGTCTCCTCGTCCCTTACATGCTCGAGGCTATCCGCCTTGTCGAGCGTGGTGAGGCTACCCCTAAGGACGTCGACATCGCTATGAAGCTCGGTGCCGGTTATCCCATGGGTCCTTTCGAGCTTGCTGACTTGGTCGGCCTCGACACACTTTCGCACATCGCCAAGGGCTGGAGGGAGACCCGTGTCAAGACTGGCGAGATCAATGCCGAGACCGTCTCTGAGTCCAAGTTGCTCGAGGACCTCGTCAAGCAGGGCAAGCTCGGAAAGAAGAGCGGTGAGAAGGGTGGCTTCTACGAGTACCCTGCTCCTGCCAAAAAGTAAATTGGCGTGTACTCGATCCGCGGTCAAACTGAGGCCGTTTATGCGATGCAATCACGATAATCATACAGTAGCACATTGGGGGTGCAATCGAGCGCAATGTGTGTGTGCCATCACTCGGAGTGCAGCTTGGCCGAGAGCTGTCTCAAGTGGAGAACCACAGACGCAGTCTGTGACGATTTGAAGCAGTTGCGGTATTGTTACAATCGGACATACTATTACACTGAGAGGCAATCTATTCTGTTACGCGGAGCAAATTGATCGGCTAAAAAGGTCTCTGATGATGTGAGGAGATAGGAAGAGAGCACGACCCAACGTGAGGGTCTGCTGTCCTTCTCGGGTATACAGCATATGCTGGCGATGTTGTTGTGATCCCGACAGAACACACGAATGCCACTTTAAGAGCGCGAATCCCACTGCTTGAGGTAGTCGATGCCCATCTCTTTTGGCATAGGACCATAATCCCTTCGCTGACGGTTGCGTGAGCGTCTCTTGATCTGTTCGGTGCCATCATCGTCCATCTCTTCGTCGTCTTCATCTACATCGTCGTTCTGAGATGCTGCTGTTGAAGGTGCTCCTGCTTGGCGGAAGACGGGCTTTGCAGCACGAGTTGCCTCTTCCTTCTGACGCGACTTTTGCTCGAGCACTTGCCTCTTTTCGAGTGCTTTGCCTGTCAAGGCGGCCTTCTTGGCGGCAGCTTGTTTGAAGACGGGTGCGCTGGAAGATGATGCGGCGGCAGAAGATGAAGCAGAGGATCGAGTCTTGCCCTGTGCTGCTTGCTTGTCTTTGAGCGAAGGCTTCTTGTAGAACTTGGATGACTTTCCCATCTTGGTCTACGCGGCTGCTGCTTGTAGCTAGGCTGTAAGAATGTGACTGAAGGTGTCAGCAGATGGAACTGAAAGGTTTAGAAAAGTGCAGTGATAGTAATAGGATCGTGTCACCATGGCAGGAAGCATGAGCACTATGCAGCCACTAAACTTTTCGGAAGAAAAAAGGGTGTTGGCACTTAACAAATTTACCGACTTCCGAGACTCTGATTTAGAGCTTCCTCAGCGGTGGAGGAACAGACCAACACACGAACGCAGGCAGGCTCACCAAGCTCATCCAACACTGACACCCTTCACCGTGGTCAACGACGCACCGCAGGCCCTTGCCATCAAGCCTCTTATTCATTCGCCGTTCCGGGATCGCCCAATTCGTATCAGCAGCACCGATCACATCGCCAAGATGGGCTCAAAAGGACAGCAAGTGGACCTCATGTCCTTGGACGTGCAACAGCTTCTCGAAGTCAAGAAGCAGCTCGAAACGGAAGTCCAACACCTCACATCCTCTTTCGGCCAATTGAAAGCAGCACAAGCCAAGTTCAAGAGCTGTATCGAGAGTGTTGCGACCATCAAGCCAGAGAACAAGGACAAGACCACGTTGATCCCGTTGACATCGTCACTCTACGTTCCAGGCAAGCTCGCGGACCTAGAGAACGTGATCGTCGACGTGGGCACAGGATACTTTGTCGAGAAGTCAACAGCGGATGCAACCAAAATGTACCAAGAGAAGGTCGAGTTCCTCACAAAGAACCTAGAGCAGCTGCAAGAAACGGTGTTGCGACAGCAGGAGAACTTGCAAACTACGGTGGAGATGATCCGAATGGTAAGTACACATCTAGCAGCTCTCAGTAGGTTGAATTTTCTAGAAGACGACGAGCTGACGGTTGATACTGATCTTTATGTATGCGTCCGATCCAACAGAAAGCAAGAGCGGAGCAACAGGCTGCAGCATCAGCACCAGGTCGAGGAGCAGGTCAAACGGCGACAGCATAGTACTGCCCTTGCCTGGCATTTTCTACCTTCTAACACTCATTGTACCACTAGCAGCGACATCTCGAATCTATCGTTTACCGATAACATGCTTGACATGACATCGTGCATGTTTGCCATCACCAACGTGAAGCTTGTGATGGGACCCTAGTGTGCGGTGATACCATCACTCAATTAAGCTCCCTCCTTGCCTAAATATGCTTGTGTGTTAGGTAGGCTTGATGCACATTGTGTGGAGTTTTAGCAAAGCTTAGGATTCAGGGTCCTTTGCGTCGCCTCTTTTGGCTGACCTGAACCAATGAAGCCGCTTCAATTTCCGTCGAGATGAGCCAAAAAGCGCTTTTCGGAAGAAGTCACAGTGAGACCAGGAAAAGAATGAGGCAGCAAATGGCGATGTCAATTCTGAGTGGCGCTTGGTTGCTCGTGTGCGGCTGTGGATTTTTTGATTTTTTGGCATTTCTAAGAAGTGTGACGTTGGTTGATTCCCGGAAGACTCTCTTTGACCATCAACTTATGTCACAAAGCTGAGCAACTCGTGGCTCAGTCATTGACATCCCTGAACATCATCACATCATCACGACAGGTCTTCTCAGCCAATTGGGCCCGTCTCCCCCGGATCCGACTCTTCACTCCAACACCACCACGACTCGGTCTCGGTTACGGACGCAAAAGGACACGCCACGACTCCACCACCGTGTCAATCACTCTCTGGAATCTCCACCGCACCGAGCTAGCCTGCCTACGCCTCTCGGTCCGAGTCAGTAACCCTGAGTGCCATCAATCAGGCCTTACGTTGACCCTAGCTCTGCTTCTTGCCGCCAATTAAGCACAGGCTATCTACCATCGTCTGATCTCGAACAAGTCCATCACATGACGGCGCAGGGCGAGCTCACACGGGTGGTGGTATGATTGGCCCTCGATGCCTGGGCCCAGGCGGCTCGGCAATCAAATCGTCGGCAGCTCGCGCACCTTCGATAGCTGTCGCGCCGCTTGCCGAGTGCTCATATCGTCTCTGGCAACCTCCACAGCCAAAGCAGGCCAGGACAGAGGTCGCTAGATGCCAACGCTGCTTCTCGTCTGGACCACACAGCAGGAGGAACCACACACAGTCGCCCCCTGCGGGCGTGTCTGTAGACCATCATGGCATCGAGTCATTCATGCACGAGCCTCCATTTGCTTACTCGAAAGTGAAGCGTTTGCGGCCCGTGACGGACACAATGCCCGATAGGTCAACTTCCGGCACAGAGTCCCATATTACCAGCGCTCCCAACACTACTTCTTCTAACATCCCAGTCGATATTGCCGACTCATCGAACCCTCCTTCGGCTACCGCTAGAACACATAGTACACCAACACACCCGCAAGAAGGGCTTGCCGTATCACGATCGTTCCTGCGACAGTCGGTATCGAGGCCTCAACATGAAGTGCCGACTCAACTACTACTTCAATTTCTTACTGCATCTGATGCGCAAACTTTCAAGTCAATCAGAAAGCAATTGCCTGTCAAATTTCAGCCCACCGATGCGTACTTGCAACTTCGACAAAACGATCCACAGAGTCTGTCAGCTCTCTCCTACTCCAACATCCACAACCTCATTGTCAAAGCTGGCCAACACGACCTCGGCGGCGTGCTGGCGCTGCTTCTGGAGGACATCGTCGGCCCAGGCATGTCCAATACCAAAGCGAAGTCAGGCTACTTTCAGGTCTACGCAGGCACAGAGGATCGATACAAGCTCTTGAGGGAAATCCTCGTGCGCTGTGCCGGTCGCAGCGAGTTCCTGCTCCATGATGGCACAGCGCTGAACGTCTTCATGCTGATGCTGGAAGATCTCATCCAAGTTCGCCAATCTTCAGAACAAGAGAGTCGCTCGAGCAAAGAAATCGAGTCCAACTTCGACATCGATGCGCCCTCACCTGCCGCCCATGCCGCAACAGTCAGCCTGCCGAGCAACTTCCCTATTGGTGAAACACGGCGTCTCATCAAGCTCGCAGTACATCTGCACAGTCCAGAACTAGCACCAATCCTGAACGCTCTACGGACGCATCTCGAGGCACACACGCCTGACTTCCCAACCGCTCGAGAAGGGGCACAGCTGATCGCGTATTATCTTCAGCCCAATCTTCGCGAGTTTGCCTCTGCGCTCGACATCGTACGCGCTCTCAGAGACACAAACGCACTTGGACAGGAGGTGGTGGACGACGCAATCAGGGACGGCAAGCAGTATCTCGCAGAGCTCGAAGCTATGTTCGCAGCTGACGCAGATGGCTTGCTTGGACGGCCAAGTGTCGAAGAATTGCAGCAAATTTGCTTGGAAGTGTCTCTCCGTTTGATTGCCATGAAATGTTTGATGGCACACAGACCCAAGGGCGGAGTCCAGTACCGCAAAGCATTCGAAAGCTTGATGGCCAGCTTCCGTCTCGACCTTATCGACCCATCTTCCCTGCAGCGACGAGATTGGAACCTCCGACCGCTCCTCGACGCGCCATTTCGCAGCCTCCGTAGCATCTTTCTCAGCCTTGTTGGCCAGAATGACAGAGATTGCCTGGCTGAAGCCCTCTTCACGCTTCAAAGAAGCGATCAGCGTCTGGTCGCAATGCTGCCCACTGAAGACGTGCAGGAGTTCTGCAACAGGGCTCGTGCCAGCGACGCTCTACCTTTGGCAAGCGAGACATACACCTACATTGTCAAAGCCAAGACCTCTACGACCTCAGACACCGACTCGAAACACATCTTGTCGCGCGACGGTCTGCTGGTCGAAGCGGATATCTTCATCAGGCTGATGCAACAGCTCTTGGCGAACGGCCAAAGAATCACCACACTCGCGCTGCTTCGTGCGCTCCGTATTCTGCCCCTCACAGAGTCGTCCATCAGCCAGCTCAACATGCGTTTCTCGTCTTCACAGAGATCTCGATTGATTGCGCTTCTCGCCGAAGCTGGGGCGAGCGAGGAAGCGTTTGAGCTTTTCCAACATTGGAGCCACTGGCGCTACGACCCTGACACGGTGTCCGTCGATGCCATGACCGGTGAATCTGGCTTGCGCAGGGCTGGCTCTAACCAACTTGACGATCCATTGATCGAACGTCAGATACGCCTCATGCACGATACGGATCGACAGGTCGCTGTGTCGACCTCATGCCTGGTGTCGCTGGTTCGATCCGTCTGTCAGCCACGCTTGCCATCCTCTTCAAAGAAAACGGACCAAGGTGACCGAATCTCGAATATGACGGAGGAACAACGCAAGAAAGCCACGTTCGTAATCGGTGTGTTCAAGGAGTCATGTACAGCGGTGGACTGGACGCATTACAGACTCACTGCTTTGGCCAGAGCATGTTTCATCGCGAAGGATATGCTTGGTGCCTTTGAGGCGCTTGCCAAAATCAGCCACTTGCGGGAGATCCCCGATCAGGTGGATATTGCCGTCCTGCTCGGCGGTCTTATGGAGCACAACGCAGACAAAGCTGTCGATCTGTACATTCAGCACTGTTCCGTTCCCGAGGCAATCGGCGCAGCGCAAAGAACAACAAAGGTGAAAGGTGTCAAAGGAAAGACAACGCCTCCGACAAAGCAGGTCTCGAGCAAACCTGCAAGCGCAGCGATCCTGGCGCCGATGCAGCCCTCGGTGAAGCACACATCCATGCTCCTCACTCGTGCTTTTGCTCAAGGTCGACTGGATTTGGTGGACAAGCTGTACGCTTTCAGCGAAGCTGTAGGCATTTCGTCGCGACTCGGACACGCTGCTTCTCTACGTGCTGTTTTTGTGCCAGGCGTATCGCCGACCAAGGTGACACAGGTGGTCAACAACATGCTGCAAGATGGCTGGACAGCGGATCCCGCTCTACTCGAAAAGCTGGCTCAGAAGCTCTTTGTCAGGTCGACAAAGCGCAAGATTCACACTGGAGATGCACACGCGCAGGATGGTAAGAAAGACCAGGACACCACGCCGACCAGCAAGTCACAGCCTCCTCTAGAGCGGTTGCGCCTTGTACAAGCTGCAGCCCGGCTTATGCAGATCAGTGCGCAGACGAAGGACATAGTCAATTTGAAAACAGTTGATCGGGCCCTGGACGCCATCACTGAAGCCAGGCCTCTCTTCAATAGACGGCTCTCTTCCACTACAAGCGCGCTCCAGCAGGATTCTTCCATGAGGACTGCCAGGCAACAGGGCAAAGAGGAAAGACGCCTGCAGTGGATTGCATCTCTCGATTCGGTTGTGTCGCTTTTGCGTTGGACCACCTTCTTCGACACTGGTGATGACTACCGACAGAGCCTCCCGCTGTGGAAATGCAGCCATTCCCGAAACGGCGAGCTCGTCTCTGCTGAGCTAGACGAGATGCTGGACTACGGCTTCGGAAGCAGCAGTGGACGACGTGCGACGCGAATGCGCACAAGTGCCACGGCGGCAACACTTCCGATCTCAGCGGAAGCGAAAACCGATGACGTCTCGGACAACGCGGACGGTGATATTGCAGTTGGACCAACCGATGGCGTTATTCAGCGAATGTCTTCACGCTCCCCCAATGTCTTGCCAGCCGATCTCTTCCGTCGATTGATCGAGACGTATCTGGCGCTAGGCGATGCTGCTGGCGCAGCTGAAGTGGCTTCATGGATGCGAGACGAAGCCAAGGTAGACCTTGCCCGCACGCCACAAGAAGCATCCGAGTTTGTTGACCGCATCAAAGCGGCAGTCAAGGAGCGTGATGCAGGTCAAAGATATGACGCAGAGCAAAGCAGCTCGGTCGGTTTAGTCAAGCATGCTGCAAAGGATGCACTTGGCGGAAATGACGCTGAAGGAAGTCAGATCCTTCGCATGCTCGCCGGTCAGCGAAGCACTGCACGCACAAAGACGTGGTGGACTTCATAGATTTGTTCGTTTGTACACTAAGCAATCACACATCATATGGAATATGCGTAGATAACCCTGTTGCACGTAAGCAAAGACAACTTGTGAGGATTGCCATGCTTGTGAAGGATATGAAGCGCCTTCTGTATCTGCTGAGAGTGGTAATATTCGCACGATAAACTACAGCAACCGGTCGAATCCGGCGCGAAGCGAGCCAGCCAGGAGCAAGGCAAGAGAGTGCGAAAAGGCAAAGGCTGATCGGATCCTTCTCACCCTTCCTCTGCTAAGTCTAAATTGCGAAAATGCCCAGATTCAACCTTTGTGCAGCTTCCGACTTGAAATTCGCGCTTGGGAGTGAATACAAAAATCCAGCATATTGGCGGTTGATGCAGCTCTCGAGCCACAAAGCGCAAAGACAGAGTGTGGGTGAGAGAGACGGCGAGAAGAAACAACCAAGAGAGTCAGTCCATCTCGTCGTTGCTGCTGCTGCTATTGCTGCGTTCTGGCGTGCGAGAGAATCCACCCTTCACCAAAAATCGTTGCCGACATTCTGAGAGCTCTTGCTCATCATCATCGACACCATTCCTCCACCATCATCATTGTCAATCACCCTTTCGCTTCGACACAATTAAACATGATCGCTCGCGTCGCTCTCCGATCCGCTCTTCGAGCCAACAAGGCTGTTGCCGCCAGCCCTCTTTCGCAGCTCGGTGCTCGTCGTGGATACGCCGAGGCTGTTAGCGACAAGTTGAAGCTTTCCTTCATCCTTCCTCACGAGGTAAGAATCCCGCAATCCAGCTTCAAACCGGTCTCGACCGGCAGATGTGGTAATCGACAGAACCGAAATGCGACAGCATGCAGCAGTAACGAAACAGGGATAGAAGGGAAGGAGCAGCTTGCAGTCTTTTGCAAACTTGTGGGAAGTTTTGGATTGCGCCCTGGAACCAAACCGTTGATGAGCATCGATGCTTTTAGACTATGCAGTCAGAATAGGAAAGCTGTGAGACTGCAAGCCAAAAAGGATTGGTGCGGAATAGACTCTCAAGGGTTCGACAACCATGCGCGATAGAGAGCGCGGAGGGTCTAGTCTGCATTCTTACCGGAAACGCTGCCAGAAATGGCCTTCGCATGAGCAGGACAGGATCAACGGGCTTGGAACATTGGCGGACGCAGCAGCACAGCACATGTCGAGGATAGTCAGTCAGCTGGACGGCAATAACTTGGAAGTTGGTGACCGAAGGACAAACAGTTTGCTTTCGGCAATCACCAATCGTATACGAAGCACGTTCTGTCGGTCCGCAATCATCTACCACTTCGTCCCGCACATCATACTGACTTCGTCCCTTCCCCTCCACTTTCTTCTCATTTCCCCACCCACACAGGCTATCTACAACTCGACCGAAGTCACCCAAGTCAACATCGCCTCTTCCACAGGAGACATGGGTATCCTCGCTTCGCACGTTCCCGCCGTCGAGGAGCTTCGCCCTGGTGTGCTCGAGGTTGTCGAGTCTTCCGGTACCAAGAAGTGGTTCGTCTCCGGTGGCTTTGCTACCGTCCACCCTAACAACAAGCTCGTCGTTAACGCGATCGAGGCATACCCGCTCGAGAGCTTCTCCACCGAGGCTGTTCGTTCGGCTCTCAGCGAGGCTCAGCGTGTCGCCTCGTCCGGTTCGTCTGCTGAAGCCAAGGCTGAGGCAGAGATCGAGATTGAGGTCTACACCGCTTTGCAGGCTGCTCTTGGCCGATCGTAAACGATTTTTCCTTGCTATCACTGGCCGTGAAGGACGTTGACTATCGTCGATGTAGCTGAAGGATAGGTGACGAGTATGGCACTTTGATTCACGCACGAAGTTGGATAGGACAGCAACGGAACAACAACGGCATAGTTTGGGGAAAATGACGTTTGCGCATTGCCATACGAAATACGAATTCTTAGATCAAACCAGGTGTTGTCTCGACATGTGATTCGAGAGTCATTGCCAAGGGTCAGAGGGGTCGTCTAATACCCCGTTTCACCGTCTAGAGGCTTATGCTGAGATCCTGAGAATTGAGATTCAAAGCGCTTCAGCACTTGTTGTGAGATAGTCGCATAAGTGTATTGCCGTCACTCGAACAGGATTCAGGCTCGAGCGTCAACACCTGCAACGCGCCTCCGCACCTTTCCCCTCTCTCGCAACGTCAATATTGTCCCCTCGTCTCACTCGACATAACATCCGAACTGACAAGGGAAGAGAATGATTGCAAAGGATGAACGTACAAATACAAATGCTGATGACGGAAAGGTACTTATAAGAGTATATGCTGGTAGGTGTTGCTGCTACGGACTGAGTTGTTTAAGAAGGCTTTACGAAATCTTGGGAAAGATCGATCCCTTCCAGGTGAGTGTTTTGCAACCTGAATTTACGAGCGCCCTTCTTCTTCTTCTTGTCCTTGCTACTCGCCAGCTGAGCGGCAGAGATGGGTGCATCGAGCATGTCTGTTGTGGAAAGGCCTTCTCTTTCGAGCTCCTTGGGCAAGTCGACGAGGTCGGGTACTTTGAGTTCGTGCCAGAGGTCTTTGAATTCTGTTGAGGCATCGGATCGATGCGATTTTGCGGAAAAGCGTATTGTCAGCACAAGTGCGAAAGCAAAGAACCTAAGAATAGCGAGAAAGCCGAGGGCAAAAGAACATACCATCATCAACACCTTTGGCTTCTTTCCCTCTCAACGGGTTCCAAAAGACCTGTTTGATCGCTCCGTCTCTTTGACCTCTCAACACCAACACTTCTCTATCTTCCCTTGGTTCCACTTTGCTCAGTTCCTCAATGGCATCCCTCGCTGCAGGGTAACTCTCTCTCAATTCTGCCAATCTCATCCCCGCTGCCGACGAGTTCCTCGCTCCATTCCCTGGGTTCAAATACCGATCTTTGAGCAATGCTACCAGATCCGCCGGTGTTCGAAGATCGTAATCTGGCTTATACATCCAAAGGTCCGTCTTGCCATCGTACATCACTCGATCGTGCGACTTGAACCTCAAGAAGAGCCCTGAATTCGGATTGAGAAGCGCAGGGAGCCCTTGGGAGAGGGCAAAATCTTCCAGTCGAACCGGGTTGGCATGGTGTTTCAGGGCATCAATGGCGGAAGCGAGTTGGGTGTTTTCGTGGACACCTGAACCAGTGTTGGCCGGTTGGCTGTAGATGGTGCTTCCTTCCCTGCTCATCTTTACCTTGTGCAGGGGTGAAATGAAGGTGAAGCGACAAGAAGCGAAGAGATAGAGCTGGAAGATGCAAGATCCGTTAAAAGGGTCCCTGCGTCATTTGTGAGCCTAGAAAGTTGCGGATATCGCCCGATCCAAGACAGGGCGCGCAACTGCTGGCTTCGATAGGCGATTCAAATGAAATCGAGAAAAGGCGGCAGGCATCTCTTGGGTCTGTATGCGGTTCAGCCTCTGTGTCACTACAAAAAAGCCAACATGGGCTTGGTGCAAGTGATTTGTGACTGAGCGTGTGAGCGAGCAAGAGAAATGTCCGATCGACGACAGCAGCATCTGAGTCTGCCTGCCTCTTTCACGTCTAAATTTCCCCAGCTTCAGCTTCAGCGGTCGACGCTTTGGCTCTGCCGCGTGCATGTCTGTCCCACTTTGTGCTTTCTCGCCCTCTCTCTCTCTCTTCTTTTCCCCAGACCCCGCTTCAGGTACAACGCAATAGCACAAAGCAGCAACCGCCGCTTGGAATATCCTATCGGTTTTCCTTCTCCTCGTCATCAGAACCACCACCTCCTCTTCTCCCTTCCCTACCGTTCATCACTTCTTGCTGTCTCTCGCTAGGGTTGCTCGTGTCGACCTAGGGTGCTGTATCGATACCACTAAGGTCACTTGCTTTCCAGTCAGAAGGTCTGCATTCGGTCTGCTTACCAAGTCCTTGGAACGATCCCTTCCTTTTGACTCCTCAGTATTGGTTATCGCTGCTATCTCGACCATAGTTTCTCCTACACAAGATCAGGTCGGCGCCTACGCCTTCTCGTTGCAACCATGCACGTCCAATCACGGCTTGCGCCAGTCCTGGACGACCTCAAGATGAAAGGCATGACCTACGGCATCAGGTTCTTCATGGCCTACCGTCGCAATCATGCCACCATCCAACGAGTTCTCAGGATCGGCTACATCATGTTCATCCTCCACACCCTCACACGCACCCTTCGCTCCGGCGGCAAGAAGAAGTCCAAGAAGCCTGCACCAGCGCCTGACGCTGCAGAGAAAGCCGGCACTGTTGCCAAAAAGGACTCACAAGGCCCTCACGAGGTCTCTGCTACGACCGGAAAGCCGCTGCCACAAGCAGAAGAGGTCGAAGACACATCGTCTCGTGGTCGTGGCGGCAGGAGAGGCAAGAAGAGCAAAGGACCGAGGGTCGAAGTGGACGCCGTCTTCTTTGAGCGTCTGAAGCGCATTCTTCGTATCGTTGTTCCAGGTTGGCGATCCAAGGAAGCAGGCCTTTTGATGCTTCATACCATGTTCCTTGTGCTTCGAACCATGCTTTCGCTTTACGTTGCCGACCTCGATGGAAGGATCGTTTCCGCCCTGGTACGATCTCAGACACGTCAATTCATCACAGGTATTCTCTGGTGGATGGCCGTTGCTATTCCTGCTACCTACACCAACTCGATGATCGAATATCTTCAGTCCAAATTGGCACTCTCGTACCGCACTCGTCTTACAAAGCGTGTCCATGAGGCCTACCTTACCGATATGACTTTCTACAAGCTCGGCAATCTCGACGATCGCATCAAGAATGCAGACCAGCTTATCACGGTGGACGTCAACAAGTTCAGCAAGTCGCTCGCAGAGATCTACAGCAACTTCGCCAAACCCATCCTCGACGTTTGTCTGTACAACTATCAGCTCAGTGGTCGTGTCGGTGCTGAGGCGCTGATCGGTATCAACATGCTTGTTTCGGCATCGGCCACATTGCTTCGCAAGCTTACGCCTCCCTTTGGTCAGTACGCAGCAACGGAACAGCAGCTCGAGGGAGAGTTCCGCTTCAATCACTCGCGTCTCATCGAGAATGCCGAAGAAGTGGCGCTCTTCCGCGGTCAGGCAGCTGAACAGAACGTCATTGAGCGTGCCTACTTCTCGCTCATCAAGCATGTCAACCGTGTCTACCGTATCCGAATCATTCACGGGATGACCGAGGAAGGGATCATCAAGTGGCTATGGGGTGCTCTTGGTCTCTGCATCTGCGCTGTACCAGTCTTTGTTCGTCTACCTGGTACCGGTGGTGGACTTGATCTTGGTTCGCGAACCGAATCTTTTGTTACCAACCGTCGTCTGCTGCTCTCGTCGTCTGATGCGTTCGGTCGAGTCATGTACTCGTACAAGGAGATCTCGGAGCTCGCTGGTTACACAGCGCGTGTGTCCGAGCTTCTGGACACGATGGATGCGATCAAAGCTGGCAAGTTCGAGAAGAAGCTTGTCTCGTCAGCCTCGATCGAGGAGAACGCGCTTGTTCTCAAGGGACGAGGTACCATTCAGGAAGACACTTCCAGATCCGCTGGTGTCGAGTTCCGCGACGTCCCCATCGTCAGCCCTAACGGTGACATTCTGGTACCTAAGCTCAGCTTCTACGTTCAGCCCGGCCAGCACTTGCTCATCATCGGACCCAATGGATGTGGTAAGAGTTCTCTCTTCCGTATTCTCGGCGGTCTCTGGCCTGTCTACGGTGGAACCGTTAAGAAGCCCCCCACTTCCGAGTTCACCTATATCCCTCAACGCCCTTACCTATCGCTCGGCACGTTGCGAGACCAGATCATCTACCCCCATACCGCCCAAGAAATGCGTGCACGCGGTAAAACCGACGAAGACCTTCTCGACATCCTACGCGTCCTCCAAATCGAGCACATTGTCTCACGCGAAGGAGGATGGGACGTCCAGCGTGAATGGCGAGACGCCCTTTCCGGTGGAGACAAGCAACGTATCGCTATGGCTCGACTCTTCTACCACAAACCCAAGTACGCCATTTTGGACGAATGCACTTCCGCTGTCACGCTCGAAATCGAGAAGGTCATGTACGACCACGCCACCGAATTGGGGATTACTATGTTGACCGTTTCGCATCGTCCTTCGTTGTGGAAGTACCACAGCTACGTTTTGCAATACGACGGACAGGGTGGATACGTCTTTACCGAGTTGGACGCCGAAAAGAGGTTGGCGTTGCAGGAGGAGAAGCAGGCATTGGAACAGAAGCTGTTGTTGGTGCCAAAGTGGCAAGAGAGGTTGGATGCGCTGAAGGAGGCGAGGCGGGAAAGAGTCCATTCCAGGGGGAACTCTAGGGCCAACTCGAGGGCGAGTTCGCCGATTCGGGAGAAGATGCAGCCTTTGAAGGCGTCCTAAGTGACTCTCTTCTCTCTTTTCTTTCAGAGGTCGATTGCAATGATAAACCGTATCGCACATAGTGTGTTCACGAATGGATGATTGGCAGTGTGATTGAGAAAGCGTTTCGCATCGACATCCCCCAGTGGTGATGGGCAACTTATGAGAAAATGGA
Organism: Pseudozyma tsukubaensis; assembly: GCA_001736125.1. Taxonomy (NCBI): domain Eukaryota; kingdom Fungi; phylum Basidiomycota; class Ustilaginomycetes; order Ustilaginales; family Ustilaginaceae; genus Pseudozyma; species Pseudozyma tsukubaensis. The sequence continues at coordinate 44,267 of MAIP01000105.1, read as the reverse complement.
TCGAGCACATGGTGAAGGATGGAGGAAGCTAGCGGTGAAGCGGCAAAGGTGTGGAGGTTTGTTTCCCGAATTCCGACTGCCGCGCTCTTGTTTCGGGAAAATTTGCCCTTGCTTGGAAGAAAAGGCACACAGGGTTCAAGGTCCGAGTTTCCAGCTTGATTCACATTGTGTTCTTCTCCTCATCCGTTTTCACATCACCCTCTTCCAACCTTTCATTGGCTCAAGTGGAAAGTTTCGGGTGTTCGAAGATTGTCATGGTGGACCGTATACCGAGGGGTCAGCAGCAACATGCCTTGCTCGCTGCTGCCAGCTGGCTTTCGCTTCTCAGAACGCAGAGTGGCACGGTCACACGAGCCGTGCAATCACGCATGGTCTCTGCGCCGGTGGCTTCGACGAGCTATCACACCTCTTCTCCCATCCCTAGACCTAGCACGTCGACTCTGAAGATAACGAGCAGCAATGCAGAGAGGCGTAGCTTTTCAATATCATCCTCTAGCGGCGTAAGCGCCCACCGCAAGCAAGCTGGACGAGAAAAAGCACGACTTCGATCGATGCGTCAAGAGGAAAAAGTTCTTCGTCGACGTGAAAAGGATGGCTACTCCGCCACCCCACGCTTTGATTCCGACACCCATGTTCGACCTCGTCGCCATCGCGATCCGGTAGAAGAAGAAACGGAAGCCACGATACGCGAGTACATGGCTCGCACGGGTCCCAAAGGTGAACGTCTTACGCGTGCTCAACAGGAGCGTCTGCTTAAGCAAGAACTGCGTGGATTGGGAGATCAGTTGGAGAAGTTGGAAAAGAAAGCAAAGGCCGATGAAGCAACGCAAGATTTGCCCGAGTTGGACGATCATTTGTTGGAAGAGGTATATCAGGCGTTGATGCTGCCCCCTCCTCCAACGGCTGAAGAGGCACGGTTGGCGAGGTTGGAGGACGGGAGGAGGGAGAAGGGTTTGTTGAAGTTGGAAGATGGGGCAAGTGGGAGAGGGAGGAGAGGATTGGAGAGGTTGAGGGGGACGTTCGGGGCGCTACCGCCATCAGCGGCGGAAGAGAGAAGGGCGAGGACTTCGAGAGACTTGAAGCAAAAGTTGATCGATGCTAGGGAGAAGGGCAAGATATTGCTTCCGCCGTCGGTGTCGGCGGTTAAAAGCGAGTCGGATCAAAAGAGGCAAGTCGAAGCGGAACTGGACAGGACGGAGAGGATGGCAGAGGAGGGAGAAGCGGATTTGGCAGCGCTGCCGTATGCGGAGCGACAAGAGATCCGGTTGCAGCAGTTGTTTGCTCGATTGGCGTTGGTGCATAGCGGCGCCGAGACCATCACGACAGAATCGGATGGATCGGGGTCAGAGTCACTACAACAGATCAAGTCGAATTTGGCGGGTCGCATTGCCAAGATTCTCCGCGAACACGATTACGAGCTTCAATCTTCGACGCAACATCAGCAGCAGCAGCAGCAGCAGAACGATACCCCGTTGCAGATCCAAGAGGATGGAGAGGATGCGACAATGGCCCCTTTCAAGCCCGTTCGTCTGGACGTCAAAGCACCGGCATTGGAAGTGCAGAAAGGAGAAGCGGACAACACCGTCCTTCAAGCCCGATCGGAGGCGCAGAGCGATCTCGCGGCACGAGCCGAATCGATGATCAACGACCTCAGTTCGCCACAATCCAGATCATTTATGCTCGATGGCATTGAACGCATCGTTCAATCCGCTGCGCAAGTCGCGGCGACCACATCAACCTCACCTTCTCGCCTCCCCCTCGGCGTAGCAACTATGGAGGAATGGACCGCACTCGCCGTATCATCCGCCACAGCGAACGACGATGCCACCCTCGCACGCGCCATGTCTCTCATGCATACCGCTGGCTATACTCCTGCTCCCTTGTCGTTGTACAACGACGTTCTAGACGCCTTCGCCTCGCAAGGCCGTGTCGACAAGTGTCAAGAATGGCTTCAACAAGTCGCCGAAGCCGGCTTAACCCCGGATGATCATACCTACCACAGTCTCGCCAAGGCTTACGTTACCACTTCGCAGTTCCTCCCGGCGATCGAGTTGCTCAACTCGCTCGAAACCGCAGGTCATCCTGCTTCGATGGCAACGTACACCCTCGTCATTGACCGTTTGCTCGATCCCATCCCACTACAGCAGAAACCTGGATCGGGCGAAGTGGTGAAAGAGCAACGGCCCGAAGTGCAAGCTCTCGCATGGAACCTATTCTACCATATGCGATTGCACGCACACCCGATCCCCGACGCTCCACTCTACGCTTTAATGATCAGGGCATGCGCGCAAGGCGTACCTCAACCGCAAGACATTGATGATCCGACACAGCCCTACTCCTCCCTAGCTTCTGCTCCTTCATTTTCGAACTCCACAAGCGGGACAATGGCGACTGGCAAAGCGAGGATCAGTGACGCCGAACGAGCGCTCGACCTCTTCCGCGAGATGACGACACGGTACGCCGTTCGACCCAACGCCGAAGTCTACAATGCGCTCATCTTGGCTTGTGCTCGACGAAAAGATTTTTACCTCGAAAGCTTCCGGCTTTTGCGCGAGATGGTGGAACTTGCGACCGAACGAAGCGGCCTCCGTACCTCCACCTCCAACTCGGAACATGATAAAGGTGAGTGGGGTAGGTTGCCAGGTTTCGCACCGGATAGGTACACTTTCAATGCGCTGTTGCAGGGGTGTGCGCGGAACAGAGATTTGGCGAGGGCGAGGTGGGTGTTGGCAGAGATGATCAGGACGACGTTGCCTCTGTTTGATGAAGAGTTGAGGAACGAGGGAAGGTTGAGGAGGGGTGAGGTGGTGGAGTTGCTAGCGAAGAGGCCGAACGAGGAGACGATGTGTCATGTGTTTCATACGTATGCGGCCTACGTGCCACCGGTCAAGAGGGATCAGATGCGTGGGATTCGAGGCGAGACCGAGGCGGCAGCGTCTTCATCGACGTCCTTGTCTGACGAAGGTGCGCAAGCGAACCCTACTAATGCTACCATCCATTCGAACGCGCAGCAAGACGTCTCAATCTCAAAGAAGGTAGACCTCATCAAGACGGAGACTGAGGAATCCGAAGGAGCAACAAACCCCGAAGAGGCCGCTCAAATCTTTAGCGCGCTGGTACCGCAAACATCTACAGACCTGATCTCGGAATCGCGTTCCCTCTTTGCACGTATTCTTGCCGACCAACCGCACCCCTCTTCTGCCACTGAAGGTCCACTTGGCGGTGTCACACCGGGTATTCGACTGGTCAACGCCTACTTGACGGTGTTGGCTTCGCATTTGCCCCCGTTGCAACGGATGCACGTGTTGTGGTCTACGTTGGCGACTCGACCGCAAACGGAACTAGGCGAAGAAGGAGGGGAAGGTGGTGGATACGGGAGGTCAATCGAAGAAGGATTATTTGCGAAATTGGGTTTGGAGCCAAACGAGCATTCGTACCGTATCATCTTGGAGGCGCTATGCGAATCGACGGGGCCCGAGACGGAGAAGGTGGTCGAAGGCGTTTGGGCGCAATTCGAACGATTCATGACCGGTCAAATCGGCAATGGCCAAGGAACCGACGTTGTCAATCGAGCCAAAATTAACGAGAGGAGCAGCGAACCGTTGGATCGGACGCAGGTGAAAAAATGTTGGAGCGCCTACATCCATTTTATCGCCAAAAACTTCTCTCCGTCACCTTCGGTCACTCGTTCTTCTGCTGCTGTTGTAGCTGGGGGAGAAGACGGATTGGACAAAGCCATCGCGTTGATTAAACGCTTTGTGGCGCTCTACCCGCCCCAAGTTGCACCTAAGAAGAGCAGACAGGCGAGGAAAAGGGCCTCTTTGGCGCAGGAACAACACCTCAAAACATTCCTTTCGTCATCATCAACTAGAACGACGGGGCTCGATCTCTCACCCCTCCCTGTGCCGGTCAAGTCGTTGTTGAGCTTAGAAGCTCTCTCCTCGTCACCCTACAAACTTACGACCAACGCTGCTTCCGCGCCACCAAAGCACAACGAGAAGGAGGACGGAATCGAATCTACATCCCCAGCAGCAGCAGCAGCACCAGCACTGGAAGGGGGCAAAACGCTGTCAACTCCACCCAAACTCACCTTCCTCGACGTTCAACTCTTACATCACCGCTTAGTACGTTTTGGCCGTATCAAGGAGTTGGCCTATTTGAGTTGGGTCTTGCATCGATACAACGCGTCTTCTCGCTAGACAACTACACACCCTCTATGTATGCATGGATGGACGCGTGAACCACTACTCACATTGTACTTTTAGACAAAACAATCTCAATCGAAATCAACCGTCAGATAGAACAAGCAATGACGAAAAGTCAGTAGAGCCGGCCAAGACATGTCAGGCTGCCGTCTTGTTCGAGCATGGGGCCGTGGATACCGTTGATGGCTGCGTTTTTGAAACGGCTACGAAGACAAGTTTCCAACACACAAGCCTACACACTTGGACAGCACGCACAAATGGCAAACATTGGCTCGATTCCGATGAAAGACCCTGATCGTTGCACTTTCTGCAGTGAAATGCAGTCAAGCTCCTCCTTAGCGTCGTTTAGGAGCCAACCCGCTGAACAACCGCCTAACCTCATTTGGACCCAATTCCAACTTTGTGCCCCCACCACTTGTCAATTCCGGGTAACAATTCCTGCCGATCCTATTCAGCCTATCAAACTCTCTCAGATATCCTTCCTCGCACGAGGTCCAGACTCTGTTCAGCACTTCTTCTCCTGCTGCTGTATCCGCCGTTGCACTGGAAGCCGTAGTGGCGCCAGTGGTACCAGAAGAAGGGGTGAGGCCGTCGTCTTCGTCACCAAAGTGTTTTGCTACGCGTTTGGAGAGCGCTTCGACGGCTTTACGTGTATCTTTGGCTGTGTAGTCTTTAACGAGTTTCTTGTAAGACGACTTGGAGTACGCTGAATGCAACGAGACCTCAGTAGCGGGGGTCGAACGGAGTAAAGCGTCGATTCCATCTCCGAAATCCATCATTTTGGCAAGAGGGCGACGGAGGACGAATTGCGTATAACTCATCAAACTATCGCCATAGATCGATTCGGCACGTTTGATCAAGCTTCCGAGTGCCGAGTTGGTGTTGCGTTGTCGAATGGCTTTTTGGATCTCGACGATGAAGTACCACATGTTTTCGATAAGAATGACGAGATGATTGAGTTGGCCCTTGTCTTCGTCGCCTCCTTTCTCTCCGACTGCGTTCGTTTCGACTCGAGAGATGGTTTGTAGGGCGTCGAACATCGCCCTGCAAATTTGAGCGTAGTAGCCATCAACAGCGTGTCGGATGTTGAGCGTTTCAGCATTGACCAATTGGGCTTCGACCTTCTCAACAAAGACAGGGAAGATACGCATAAAGTGGACTACACCCTTGCGCTTCTTCACCGTGAGCTTGGTTTGTTCGATACCCTTGATCTGTTCCTGTACGAATCGTTCGAGTTGGGAGGCTAAGCGAAGGTGCAGTTTCGCAAGAACTTTCTGGAGACTTTCACAATTGACTTCTTCCGCTTCGATGATGCCTCTGTCCAGAGTAGCTAGCAGACCAACGATGCTCATTCGATCCTTGGCCAGAGCGTCATCCGTGAAAGCTTGCAACTCCGGTGCAACGAACCCAAAGATGAGATCCATAGCTCCCTTCATCTCCCGCAACGGACCTGCTGAGCTGGTAAACATGCCGGCTGCACGACGGCGAAAGTACGGTTCGAGATCCATATAGTCTGCAAAAGTAATGTTGTTGTCGTTGATATGCAAAAAGTCGGAAATGAAGCTTTGCTCGCGCAATAGTACCGGGAAGATGCACGAAAGAATCCTCTGCAAACCGTCTTGACCAGTGACATCGCCCGCGTCCTTACCTCCTCGTGCGTTCTTGTCTCGATTGGTACGGCGTATAGTACCGCTGCGAATGGCTGCTGTGGCAGTGGCGGTAGAGGTAGGAGCGGTAAAGCTAGACTCGCTGATATCTTCGTCACTCGCCTTTCGCAATTGACGGCGATAGGCCGAGAAAAGTTGCTGCATTTCAGTTCGGTATCCTTCACTTGCAGATGCAAAGTAGGAGGCAGAAACACGAGAAAATGTAGCCGACGAGACTTCCTTCATGTAGAGCAAAAGACCGCAGTACTGTCCAAGCACCTCTTCCATGGGAGCGTGATCCGGCAGTGTTGGATGCGGTGGCTGCAGCGCCTTTTGCCGGGATGGATCAGAGACGAGACGCTGGATCTCTGCGTTGAAGGTGATGTTGAGGTATTCTAGGACACGTTTGCAGAAGCGCGAAGAGATCGCTTCGTTATCCGCCAGCCTTTCTGCTGCAGCCGCCATGTCGGCGCCTCCACCATCACCGTCCCTACGAGCCTGCAGCATAGACTTGTACAGAGAAGCAGCTGCCATTTCGAGTTGGGCCACACCGTCAGCGGTCTCGAGTCTGCCGGCGCTGAGGACATGAATGGCATCTTCGTCGACGTTGATTGTGTTGATGAGATTCTCGATCTCACCCATGAGTGTGCGCTGGTTCGAAGTCTGGACCTGCAGACCACGATTCTGCGATTCGATGTGCGAAATGTCATCCGCTCGAGCATTGAGTTGCACTTTAAAGCCAGCGATCATACTATCCATCATGTCGAGATCGGCAAGGGCCTCTTCCATGTGCTTAACGACGAGAGCGACGCGGTCATCGGACTCGATAATGGCGTGGATGTTGGCTGATTCTAGAGCGGAAAGCTCGTCCAGCAAGCGAGCTTCGATCATATCAGCTGTGCCCTTGCCTGCAGCAACACCGTAGCCCTTAGCGCTGGCGTTGCGCCATTCGAGGCCTTCGAGCATCTCTTCGACAGCCACAAGCGTCGAATTCTCGTCTTCGTCCTCCTCGTCAACACCGTCGTTCGGTCTTTCTTTGTCGTGTGACGTAGTTCGATCAGGCATCTCCAAGCGTGCAATCGCAGGTCGCCCCAGCGTAGCTCTCTTTGAAGCCAAGGATGTATCTGGCGCAGCATCGCCATCGGTCAAAACAGCGCCTGCATATGGATCATCGTCTCCATCTGCTGCCTCATCATCGTCGACTTCCGTGACACCACTGAGGCCCGTTCCCGCCAAGAGCATACGCTCGTAGGCAGCACCGCCCCTGATGGGCTCAATCGAACTGAGTCTTGCACGAGCATCACCTCCACCTCCTGCGAGACCTCCACTCCCACCACCTCCCTTGACAGAAAGCAGTGAATCACCACTGTTCTTCCGCGGTGGAGCTTGCCTTGGTACGGCCAACAGAGTCGATGCAGAGCTGGATGTTTGTCGTGTTGCTGAAGATTCCGAGCCAGCCGATCGAGTAGAGTCATAAGATGGTCTTGTAGGAAGTTGAACAGGTCGGCTTAGCGGGCTGGGTTGAAGACCGCCTTCTCGTTTGCTTTTGGTCGGACTCTGATTGGCAGATGAGGATTGTGATGCAGTTCTGTCTGAAGCGTGTACATGGCCTCCGTCGCTCGAAGTGGTTCGACTGAGAGGCGCACGATTGTCGATGCGGGTTTGGGGCAGCAAAGAAGTGTTGATGGCTGGAGCCAGAGCAGACGCTGGTGCCACTGCGGTGCCATTACTTGACACCGGTCTCGAAGCATCACTGCGCTGCGCCGAAGAGGGACGATCTGAGAGGTTGGCAGATTCTGCAATCGACTGATTGTTCGAAGAGGAAGAGGATGCTAGCGGCACATCGATGCCAACAAGTCTAGGCCCGTCGTCTTGGGTATATTTGCGATAGACCTTGACTAGGCTCTGAAGGAAGAGTTGCTGCTCGATTGGCTGTTGTGTCTGCCACTGATACGGTCGTGTCAAAGTGATGCTGAAGACGTCTGGTTGGATGACATGGACCTCTCTTAGCGTATTGAGATCCCAGTCCTTGCCGATACTGAAGCTGCCATTGGCGTTGCGTTTGGCTTTGTTGATGGTGACTTTGCCAGTGTCTTTCTGCACTGCCAAGATGAGGTATCGCGCTTTCTTAGTCGAAGTGGTGCCAGTGGCCGATGCTGGCGGACCTCCATCTGCTCCGTCCTGAGCCACATCTTCCCAGATTTTGAGGTGCGCAATGTAGGCATTGTTGGGATTACGAGCTTGCAATGCAGTATTGAAGAGATCTTTGGTCTTATTTTGACCGCTTGCGCTACCGTTGACGGCCAGCTGAGAGGTTGACGGATGAGCCGACATTGTGAAGGAGAGAGGAGAAGAGCTTTTGGTCGAAAGCGGACGAGGACCAGGTGATCTACTTAGGATCGCATCGGCTGTCTCTGATGCTCCAAGCTGGCTTGTTGCGGACTTTCCAGGTCGAAATGGAGATGTTGGGCTCTAAGGCGAGTTGTGAAAGGTCGCAATGTGGATGATGCTGTGAATGCGAGCAACTGAGCGAAAAACGGGTGAGCCGATACGATGACAACGGTGTATGTCTGACTTTGTTCGGATGCTCACAAGTCACCAACACCGAAAGGTCACGCAGCGCTGTCAGACAAAAGGGTCCGTGGCTCGCCAGCCAATTTCCAAAAGTGGAGCGACCGTGCGCATCACAAGCTCAGCCCTTTTAGGCGCTGGCTAAAAAGTCAAGGCTGCACACAAGTCTTTCTTTTGTGTGTGTGAAATTCGCAGCTCTTCCACGGTGCGCTGTGTTGCGCTGCGGATGGGCTGTGCTGTGCGTTCTATATTCGCAGCACCTTCTCTCCACCTTTGCGTCACTTTCAGGGACTCAGCCGCCGCCGCCGCCGTATCTGAGTTGAGTTGGTTTCACATTCACCAATTTCACTTCCTTTCACTCTTCGATACCACCTCAACCACATCCCCATTTCACCCGCCCCCTCCCATTCTATCTAATTTGCATCATGTCGTTCATGGACAAATTCCGCAACGCCGCCCAAAAGGCAGGTGTACAGGCCAACGCTTTCGCGCAACAGACCGGTCGCGCCATCAACGAACAAGCTGCTACCGCCCGTGCAGGCTTCGCTTTACCCAAGGAATGCGATCGAGCTGCAAAGATCTTGCAAGCCTTCCTTGCCGACCCTGAACATCCCGATTCAGCACTTAACTCGATTCCCAAGGCGGTGTTGCAGCAGGCCAAAGGTTTGGCCGTCTTCAGCGTGATCAAGGCTGGTTTTGTGTGGAGTGGTAAGATCGGTAGCGGTGTCGTTATCGCTCGGTTGCCCGATGGAAGCTGGTCGGCCCCTTCATGCATTGGTACTGGTGCTGTTGGATTTGGACTGCAGATTGGTGCTGATTTGACCGAGTTCGTTGTGGTGATGAACAGCGAAGAAGCGGTCAAGGCCTTTGCGAATGCCGGAAATCTTACAATTGGAGGCAGTCTCTCGGCTGCTGCTGGTCCCATCGGTACAGGCGGCGCTATTCAAACTGCCATTCGTGACCCCGCTCCTCTTTTCACATACTCTCGCTCTAAGGGTCTCTTCGCAGGTATCTCGCTCGAGGGAACAGTACTCGTCGAAAGGAAGGAAACCAACAAAGATTTCTACGGACAACCTATCCCTGCCGTCGATCTGTTGACGGGTAAAGTGCCAGCACCAGAGGCAGCCAGCGCGATGTACGAAGTGGTCGAAGCAGCAGAATTGATCGATGAAAGTGGAATCCCTCAGCAGTCCTACGTTCCCGAAGGTGTACCAGGTCAGAGTCAGGGTCAGAGCAACACGGGTGCCGGTGTCTCGGGTTACGATCTTGGAGGCGGTGAGAAGAGCAGTGGCGCAGCTGCACCAGCGAGCACGGGCGCTTCTTCAACTGCAGCATCATCAACAACTGCTGCGACAGCGGATAAGCCCATCTTTGATGCGTAGGTACCTACTTTCCTTTTCGAGCTTTGCATTCGATTTCTGCATCTGGGTACTGATTCCGACCATCTCTATCATTGGCTTGAACTATTCAACCATTTACAGTGAGAAGCACTCCTAGTTGCATCAGCCACACTTTGTTCCTCCATACCCATTCCCCTGTGACCTCGCCCATTCTCTGTCCATATCACGCGTTGTTGGCTCAACAGCCAACCCCAAGCTTCGTCGCCGCGAGTCCGGCACAACTTTGTCCCCTTATCTCCCTGCACTCAAAATCGAACGTTTTTGCTGCCTCGTGGCTAGGCTCGAAACACAGACGGTCTTTTGCAGACGAGTGAAAGTCAGAGGAGCGATTCTGATGGTGACGTATATGAATTTCTATGTATTGACGGTGACATGATGATTGCAATTCGAGTGTAGGCTCTCAAGATGGTGGAGAATGCCTTCCACGCTGATGCGTATGGCCCCTGACCGCCCCACTACTGCCATTTTGCGCCATTCTGGCGTGGTGATGAGTTCTAGCGGTCTGTGTCAACTCTGAACGCAAATTGACCGGGCTTGAACTGAAGAATGGTTCATCTAGACTGGGTGGGATGGGGAAGACGTTACGCGTGCTTTGTGCGCTGCCGGTGCCGAAGACGTATGGCGCAGCAGAGGTGGAAGAGGAAGAGGAGGAAGTATGAGCGCCGAGCGCTGGGCTGAGTAGAGCGGTGGGGGAAGATTCGCCGGATTGAGATTCGTTCGAGGAGTTGTTGGTGGTGGTTTCACGTCGACGTGGGCCGCCGATGGTGGCTGTGTATGAGGAAGCAGCAGAGCCACCTCGGTTGCCGGGAATACCACGGAGAGAAGCAGCGGTCATCTCCCTGGAATATGACGTTGCTTTGGGAGGCGAACTTACTCCTCCCGACGCCCCAGTTCCCGCTGAGCCAGCAGAAATCCATCCATCAGGTCGGATTCGATCCCTCGCTCTTTGCCTAGCCACTGCCGCTTCACCAGCTGTGATCGTCGAATGGCTTGCACCGCTACTGCTCGAGCTGAACCTTCCTCCGGCACTGCGATTGCCTTCCCCTTCCGTTGCTGTGGAATTATACGAAAGCACACGAGACGTCATTCTCGGACTGCGTGGCGTAGCGTGCATTTGCGCATACGCCGAGCTTTCCGCTTTACGCATGTATCCTCGACCAGGTCCTTCCCGTGGCCACCCCGAAGAGTGGCGCGAATTTGTCGGCGAAGGAGTGTTGCCCCGAGATGGTTTGATGGCCACGGCGGTAGAGGAGGAAGTAACCTCCTCCGATGGGTCACCACCTTCTTCCTCACCAGACGATTCTTCTTCGGAAGAAGATTCATCGTCACCATCCCGGCTATCGCTGGCTTCACCATCGCGTGCCTCGTTCACACCGACTTCTTCCATGCTCGGACGACGTTCGGTAGCACCTACGCTACTCGGTCGAAAGGTCTTTGCTGGTGAACCTTGCTGCTGCTGTTGCTGCTGCGAATACAAGGACCCGCGTCCACCATCTGCTGACCTGGCTCCGTTAGGTTCCCTCGAGTCCGAACGGCGTTGAACATCTAGGTTCGCTGGCCGCAATCGACGCCTTTCCGGTGACCGTGGCTGCGTGTGCCTGTTCCAAGCGGTGGCAAAGTTGCCAATCGCGCCTGCTTGATCCCATGCATTGACGAACGCCAGGTTGTTAGGCAACCCTCGAACACGGTTTTGTTGCTGTTGCTGCTGTCCTCCTGACGCTGCTGTTGGCTGCGAGGCGAACCTGCCAGACGACAAGCTGCCTTGCTTCGGCGTAGTGTCCGGCGATGGCGGTCTCGGGTCATCTGGGAAGACACGAGTTGGTGCAACCCCATTATGCTGCTTGGTCTCCCAAGGGAAGATGGGCTTCACCTTGTTCGGATCAGGCTTAGACGACCCGAGATTTTCAAAGACTCGATCGCGTTGGAGTTGAGCGGGGATGTAGCCGGGTCCACCTTGCTGGCGTTGCTTGCTCCCGGCCTGTGGTTGCTGGTGGTGCTGCGGCACGAAGAACGCTGCTTTCTGCTCTGCAAGCGTACGAGGCGTTCTGAGAGCGGCGTCCCATGCATTCGAGTAAAAGGCATCAATAGGAGTTCGCATCTGGTAGAGAGAAGCATCTGATCCTGTGGGAGGTGGCTCATGCGCAGGGTTCCAAGAGAGCTTAGGAGGCGAAAAGTGAGGTGGCGAGTCGTTACCGTCATTTTGCTTGCCGCTGGCAGCGCTCGAGGGAATCGGGATCGGAACTGAGGCTGGTGCCACAGACTTGTCCGAGTTTGCCCTGATCTCAGCATCAATGGACTCCTGTGTCGGCGTAGCTGGCGAAGGTGCTCTTGCGACTTCTGGCGTAGGCGCGATCAGCGAAGTTCGACCGTCGAGCGGCAAACGAACGTACGAGGCTTCCCAGGTCGAGTGTTTCGAAGCTCTTTCGAACACTGGGGCGGCTTGCTCATCTTCGTTTGCAAACGATGAACCGTTCTCTCCGCGTGTCTCCGCATCCCACACGGCATGGAACGTCGGAACGAGGAACTTGCGACGCTCCACGACCTCGACGCCGCGTTCTGTGTGGACAACCTCGATCTCGCTATCCGGCGAAGTCGAACCAGACGTTGGGTAGAGCGAAGCAAAAGCGCTGTGCCAAAGTGCGAGGAGGTAGTCGGGCTGATCTGGGGTAATTGGTTGGATATCAAGATCGCGAGGTCCCACGAGTGGGTTGGGCTGCGCGGATCCCGATGGGCGTGATCGATTCCAGGGCTTGTGCTGCCCAATGAAGTGGACGATGTTGATCGACTGACCGTAGCGCTGGTATGCTGGTGCAAATGTGTAGCCTCCATGACTGGTTACATTGTATCGGAAGCTGAGCCTCTTCCAGCCACCACCTGGAGCAGCAGCTGCTTCTTGCGAGAGCGAGTCTTCTGACAGATCTCCGCTGCCCTCCTCTGGTCCAAAGTAGTCATTCAAGAGACCTTGATCTGCGCCATCCCACGACCCAGTGCTGCGTACAAACGATCGTATCGCTTCGAAAGTGGAGTTGGACGGAGTGAGCATCATCACACCGCTGTTGAAGGCATCTGGCCAGCCTGTATCCGGTGCAGCAGCAAAGTGCACGTCGCTGCCAAGACGGAAGAGGTGATCGACGGGGCGAAGCACCAGAGCATCTGCATCAAGGAAGACGACCTTGTCGAAGCCTTGCCATTTCTGACTTGTTGTACCATTCGATGTTGCCCCGTGTGCCACAAGGTGAGCATTATCACGTCCGAGTCTCCAGGCATGCAGTTTGGTGAGCGTGTTGGTGAGGTCTGGACGACCAAGAAGGCATAGGTTTTTTTCCATCTCGACAATCTTTGCGTTGAGGTCGGATTCGAGCATCGCTGGCAAACCCAAGATGGCATCCGCTGACTGCGAGGACGCAAGAATCTGACGGAATCCAATGGGCTCGACACCTACAATCCAGTCAAAGAGACCACTTCGCCGCAACGCCTTTATCGATTGTACCGATAGGGTATCTGGTGTGATGAGCGCAACGACTTGGAAGTCAGAAGCTGGGCCACGTGGGGCACCAGCTCTGTTCTTTCCTTTCTTGGAGACACCATGGCTGAGACGAAGCGATTCTGCCAGAACGAGAGCGCCTGGCAGATAGTGGTCGGACGTCAGGAGGGTGACAAATGCATTGTTTGTGGTGGTGTTGCTGCTGCTGCTTGGCTGCTTTGCTGAAGACATCTGCGTAAGGACGTCTGGTTTGTCGAAACGGCAGCGCCTACTCGAAGAGGCGTGCCTGGTTTGTCTAGGGTGTGTTCAGCCGAGCTGTAGCCTTGTCCTCTCGTGTGTTGACTGGCTTCGCTTGACACGATTATGTGTGATGCTAGCGCACGTGGTTTTGGTGCTAGCTGTGATATGATGCGGTTGAACAGCAGGGCCAGTGCGAGATGTGGTGGGCTTACTTTGTTGCCGAAATGAAAGTGCGGGACAACCAGCAGCCTGAGTCGTCGAAACAGATTGAGAAGCGAGAAACGTCAAGGAGAGTTGTTGAGTCTAGGAATGTCGTAAAGTAGAGACGAAGGTGTTGATGATGGATGATGAGGAAGTGGAATAAAGTGGCAAAGGATGGATGACCCTTCGAGAAGTGGTGATTAGATCGTGCTTCGTGGTGCTTTGTGTCTGTGTCTTTGTTTGTGCGCTCTTGTGTTGCTTGGCTTTTCAGCTTGGAAATGTCGAATTAAGCGGACCGTCAAGCTTCCGTTCTCCGCTTGCGCTTCTTGACCACGATGCGAAGAAAAAGGCCGATTTGATGCATCTCGACTGCGCGTCTGCAGCCACCAAATGCAGCCTTCTTGCCATTTTGCAGGTTGCAGCTCAACGAAACTCCAACCCCACGCTGTGTTGTGAATCTTTGTGTGAGAAAAGAAAAGCAAAAAAAAAAAAAGAAATTGAAATTACTTGTTCGGACCTTGCAGCTGTGTAGCCAGGGAATCGCAACTTTATCGTTCGGTGCGACCAGAATTTCAGGCTGAACTCCTGCCAAGTTATTAATATTGCAAAAAAACTGGAAAGCTTGATCAAGAAGCCGTACATGACAGCAAAGTATGGAAAAGCGATCTTCGAAAGCCAAAAAGCTTCGAAGCCGCTACGCAAGAGCATATCGACCAGAGCAGAGCATATAGCAAATTGCAGAGTTGAATGAAGAAGCTTGAACTTGAGCATGGACCAAGCCAGAATTACCAAAAGGTGGTCGCAAAGTCATCGGGTAGCTCCGTATCATGCTATCAGTCATGATTGGACCACTACTTTTCTGGAGTAGCAACAAGCAAGCAAGCCCTGTTTCATCAAGGTTTGTGCAGCTGCTTTTTTCGAGCAAATGCACTGTGCGATTAGGTAGAGAGGGCTTCTTGGCGGGGCCAACGAATTGCACAGCCGCCTGCCTTGCCGTAAAATTCGGGAATCAGCTTATTTCTAGGCGTGCCGATCTCCAAGCAGTCATGTCACACATTCACACACCCACACAAGCATGTCACCGTGTCACTTGCTATTTCTATTGGTCGATCTAAGAACATTGTACGGCACATTGCCGGGTTCGTTTGGCACTGTCATTTTGACCGGCGTCTGTTGTTGCATCCGAAGGTCAAGAGCTTGCAAGTCAATTGGCTGATCCGACTGAAAGTTCGAAAGACTCGCTTGTGTCTTCTCGGTACCACATGTGCAAGTGTGTGTGTGCACCCTGACAGCGTGATACAACTCGCCAAAGAATGGTGCAAGGGATGCGAAGAATCTTTTGGGGCAAGACCACACGCAGGCGCTTCCCCCACACGCACACACACGCGGCAAAATTCGTCGCCGTCGTCGGTCAAATACCGAATTCCAATTTTACCTTCAATTGTTTTTTTCGGTCAAATTCGAATGGCCCGTCCACAGCGTGTTTTGGAGAAGAACCTGATCGCCTGCATCTATCGATCTGAAGGTACTGCATGCCACAACTGAACGCACCAGAGAAGCTTCTTCTTAATCATTCCCCTCCTTGGCCTTTACTCATCATTCGTGTGCCGCGACGTTCTCTTTGGAAGCATTGCGCCTCTGTGTCGCCTGAATCTTGTCCTGAAAAAGCTTGTATAATGCTTTATTGCCATTGAAAATGGTAGCGTCAGATGACTGGATCAACCAAGTTTCTTTCTCCAAGCGGGTAAATCAAGGCGAAAAAGTCTCCGCGTTATCAATCGGCACGCCTCGCTGCGTAATCAGGTCACGCCTTGCAGCTTTCCGCACAGCACAATTTCTGCGTGGGATCTGTGGAAATTGAGCAAAAAAGGACCCTGAACTCCGTTTCGAGCAATCTGCACCTCAGTTGATCTCCGCTTGCTATCGATTATCAATCTTGGCTCGTCACCAAGCATAAACACATCCTCACACAGAGTCAAGAAGTTACTGTCGCTCCACTTCAAAACAAAGCTCACTTGTCGGGGATTCGATTCATCATGCGATGTCGATCATTTCCTCTTCCTCATCGAACGAAAGAGACGGTCAGACTGGATTTCTTCTCTTTTGTGTCTTCAAAACAAAGTGTTGTTTGCATGATTGATCGATATACAGTAGGACAGAAGACTCGGGATGGCACACAAGGCGGGGGCCCGAGCATCCTTGGAGCATTCCCTCCTTCTCATGTACTCGAGAAGTACTTCGTCAGACCCGACTGCCGCCTGTGACAGAATTAGAGCCAACTACTCCAACCAACATACATCTTGGCCAGATTGACCGGACTTGTGGCCTCCTTGATCAGGGCATCGACCAAGTTATTCGTCGAGTACGGTGGCGTAGGTACGCGTGCTCCAATCTTGTACAATTGACCATCGAGCTTATGAGCGACTGGGTCCAATGCACGTCTCGCTTCCAACACACGAGGATCCTCCTTTCCTCTGTCTTGCTTCTTGGACGATGTCGAAGTCGAATTCCTGGATCGGTGTCGATCGTCTGTTCCCCATTCGCCCAGCGGATCGTGCACCATGGCTTCCAGTACACTCATCAGCGAATCGCGATTGTCGCGCAGGATACCCATAGTGATTTCAGCGCTCTTGCGGAAGACACCGTCACATCCGGTGACGCCCATTGCGTCGACCATGTTTTGCGTGAGTCGGAAAGGTACACGTTCTGGAATCTCGAATCGTTGACCTTTGTCAAACAGACAGTTGAGGTCGACGTGGACCGTGTCACCGCTGTTCGAGTCAAACAGGATGTTCTCGCCGTGGCGATCGCCGAGACCGAGCACGAAGCCCACCATTGACATAACGGCTGCTGTTCTCGCGTACGCCGATCGAGCCTGAAGCCAAGCAGTGGGATCCGGGAAGGTGGCAAGGAACCACTCGTGGAAGACGGGTGGAAATTTGGCCAGCACCTTCTCGTGGAAGATCTTTTCTGTCGTCCTGGGATCAGGTGAGGTACGAGCATCGTCCATATGAGTCTTGACGTCCGAGCTGTAGATCTGCATCCCTTTGGCGTTGTACAGCTTCGTGAGGATATGTCGGAAGCCCACCGTGTGCGGCACCCACTCGATCAGACCATGCTCCTCGTTGAGAATCAGCACCGCGTACGTCCTGACATACAGCTTTCTCTTACGAGACTCGGGTTGACTCTGCAACAGCTTGTTGATCATCGAGTCAAACTCCATCAGTCGCGCGTCCTTACGCAAGTCGTCTTTTGGTTTGACCAGGAATGGATATCGATTGCCATCGTTACCGACAACCATGACTTTGCGTGGCTTCTGCAGACTGTTCATCACTTCGATCGAGTCTTCGAACGTCTTGATCATTGGAAGATTGGATGGGAAGGGTCGATGGACCTCCGAGATCAAGTGATTCGATGGAAGCAATACCGTCATCGAGCTCTGAAGAGGTAGTAGCAACTCTGATGTGCCAGCCACCTCCAAGAGACCCGGGAAGAGCTTCTCCATGCTCAGCAACGTCTCGGTCTTGCCCACATTGTAGTCGCAAAGCTTGAGCATTTCCTTGGCGAGACGCTGCGACGACTGGACCACCTTGATCACGTCTTTGTGGCTGGTGGCACCTCTTGAGCTGAGGCGGTGGATGATTTCACTGTATCGACGTTTCCTTTCCGCGTCTTTGGAGCTGGCGCCCGCCACCATCGACCACATGGCCTGTTGCGGATACGCCAGTAGCACTTGCAGGATGATGTCTTGCAGCACAGACCAGGCCTCCTCGTTCTTCTGCACGATTCGCGCGACCAGCTGCGGAAACACAGCGAGCCACTGGAAAGGTTTGAGTCGACGACTGGACTTCTTCATGAGCTGGTTGAGCTGTTGGAAAGCGTCGGCTTTCTGTCTTACCTCAGCGTCACTGGAGGCCTTTTTGCTGGAGGCCAAGATCTGCTCGTCAGCCGCAAGGTCCATCCAGATGGTTAAGACTCTCGGCAGGGTTCGGTAGAAGAACTTGGTGCCTACCTGCGCTGAGCGGAGAAGCGCTCGGCAGACATTGTAACGCTGCATCGCCTCGCTTGGCAGCAGTTTTTCGTGAGTGTCCTGAAAGTGTCCCAGGTGATACCACATCTTCTCTGAGTTGTTAAGCTCCTTCGTGGCTTCCTTGTACCTGTCTAGAATCTCGTTGGCCGTGTATCGATATGTCGAGTCTTGCAGTCGCGCACGCAGTAAGCATGCTTTGGCGTAGGTGGGACGATCGATGATCAATGTCCGCCCGTCCTCGTCGGTCTGCTGCAATTCGATGAATCCGGTCTTGCCCACTTCACCAATTTGACCTGGCTTGAAGTTGCTTGTCAGGGTGTTGAGCGAGTTAACCAAGTCTCGGATGGCTGCGTGCGTCTGCTCTTCTTTTGCCAGCAGCTTGACACGTTGGACGAAGGCGAATGTCGCTTGATTCTGGGTTGCTTGCAGAGTAGCAGAATAGGCGGTCTGCATGTGTCCGGCGCGGCGCGCGATCTTGGCAGTGGCAATCCACGCTTCTCCAACTTCGCGTCCTCCGCCAAGCGAGGAAGGCAGAGCGCCGAACACGGTCCTCCTCAGACTGAGCAAGGGCTCTTGCGTTCGGAAAGAGGGCAGGGTGGCGTTGAGCCGTGCGGTGAGAGATCGATTCAGGTCCGAGATGTTATCAGAAGCGTTTGCTCCCGTGAGCGCTCCTACGCGATCACCGGTATGGGTTCTAGCGTGAGATCGGATCATATCGAGCTCCTGCAACATGTGAAGCTGCAACACGGAGCCATAGATTGAGGGATAGGATGCCTTGCCAGCTGCGACCAACGGCTTGCCGAGATCTTCTCGCGCCTGCACCAACACCTTGCCGAAGACGTCGGCGTCACCCTGTCGCATAGCCAGCAGCGCTCGACCAATGGTGTGCTCGGGACTCTTGGCCTCGCTGTTCTTCGTTCGAAGTTTGACTTCGTCCCAGTCGCCGAGAATGCAAGCGCCCTCAACACGGAAAGCATCGAGCAAATCCTCCCATTCCGGATGACTGCTCAAAGCACCACGGATATGTGTGCGCATCGTGTCGTAATGACCAAGATTGCGGAGACAGCGCAACAGACCGAGATGCAGGTCTGGATCGTCCGGTCGCCTTTGCAACTCGACTTCCCAACAACTTTGCGCTGAAGTCCATCTACCAGTGGATTCGTGTTCACGGATCTGATGCTCGAGGGAAGGCGAGATGACCCTGGTCGAAATGCCTTCCATGCCGTCGGGCTCGTCGAGGTGAGCGTAGATCCTGTGCATGTTCTCGTAGTAAGTTTGCATGTCGTGATCCGTCTTGCCGTCGTTTCGCATGGTTCGTACGCGCAGCTCGAAGTTAAGTAGCGCTCTTGAGTATGCTTTGCACTGCATCGATGCCTGGGCCAAAAGCTCCTGTGAGATGCGGCGCATGATAGATTCGACTCCGGCGAGCACATCCTCCCCACCTTGAGCGATCCTAGGTCGACGCGATGTTCGTGCAAGATCTTGTCGCTTACGTCTCATCCACACACCGATATGGTCCATGATGGTAAAGAGTGTCTGTGCCGTCAGAAGCTTGCGTTCCGGCTCGTACTCGGTCTGACTCTCCACCTGATCGCGCAAGATAGTCTGAATCTCGTCGACGATAACCTCGCGATCCATAGCATCGCCAGAGATGATCGAATGCAGCACCAGGTGGGGCAGCAAATGACGTGCAATGCCAACGTCGTGAGACCGTATAGCGACGCGGAAGACGCCAAAGATGGTCGATGCTACGCCAGCCGCGCTTTTGACTGCGCTTGTACCAGCGACTGCAGCGGCCGCGGCATTGGACGACTCGTACCTCTCCACTGTCTTGCTGATCAGTCGGCTGGTCCAGCTCTGCAGCCAGTCGCTGTAGGAACGAGAATGCAAGTAGATCGGCGTCTCGCGGATGGTCGGCTTGCCTACTTGGGCTCCGTAGCGCGAGTCGAGCAGCGGTGTGATGGTGTCAACTACGTCCTGAGGTAGATCAGAGAATCGTTGCCTTTGCTTGATGCCGATCTGTCGAGCATTGGATCCTGTGGTCAGGATGGAGCTGTTGAAACCAGCCACCTTGAGAAGCTCTTGTATGGCATAAGCCAGTCCATTTTGCTGAGTGGTGTCTGTGGCGGCACGGAACGCGGGAACTAGAAGATCGCGAATCAGATGTAGTGAAAAGTCGATCGCTTCTTCCGGGTCTTCAAAGTTGCTCAGCACGATCTTGAGGGGCTCTTCAACAGCATGCTCGATACGATCCGGATCGACAGCTCCAATGAGCCCAAAGCAACGGAAGCTGAGATCGCGAATGTCGGTGTGCTGCGCATCGCTTCTTGATGCGACATGCATCAGAGTACGGATGCATTGACCGACCAGTGGGCTGAAAGAGTCACCTGTGGTCAGCGCCTCGATGTAAGCGCGTTCTTCACTCAGGAAGGCTTGCAGCTCTTTGAGGGACTCGTTGCAGATCGACGTGTTCTCATGAGCAGATCGATCCAAGATGTTGCGGAAGCGACGGTCGTTGTTCCAGCTGTCTCTGACGCCGCGAAGACCACGGCAGATATCCGGAATCTCGGCATCAAGGCGGTCCATGCTCGGAATGTCATCGATAAAATCCTTGAGGTAGGCGGCATTCTCGACAATGAGATAGTGCAAGATCGAGATGGCGATCCTTTTTCTCTCCTGGTTGAAGCCATCCCAAGCTGAAAGCAGCGCCGCAGCGGTCTGACCGACGAAGGGACCAATATCATCGAATCGTAACGTGGTGATGAAGACCTTCCAGCTCTCGAGTGTTGCCAAGCTGAGCGAGTCTGGTTGGAGATGACTGTTGAGCGTTGCCATGATTTGAGGCGTCACAGCACTGATAGGCGGACCGATGATTTCGACGAGAGCGCCGATACTGCGCAACGCGAAGGCAAGGTCGGTTGCAGTCCTTCGTCCGTGTTCGCCCGACAGCTCCTGATTGATCCAGGTGAGAATAGCAAGGATCTCGCCCTTGAGGAATGTCGCCACCTTTGACTTGCGCATGAGCGGATCTTTGGATCTAGCCGCGGCTGCTGTACCGTTGATAGTCTCGATGATGAACTCGAGACCCGCATAGGCCTCTTTTCTGGTGGCTTTATTGCCGAGCTTCACAACGAGGTAGCCGACAACATCCGATTGGCGACTTCGCAACAGCGCCTTGAGACTTGCTGCGTCGACGCCGATTAATCGCACCAGCGTGCTCAGACCCAGATCTCGCAGCGTTGCAGATCGCATGAAGAAGGATCGAAAGATTGGCGTGATATTATCATGACAGAGACGTGGCACATCGGTGCCGAGGGCTCTCGCGATCAACTCGATCATCTTAGTACCGACCTCAGCCGTGCCTGAACCGGTGCAGATCATTGTGATGAGGTGTGGGAGGGTGTACTCCTTAGTGAGGTTGAAGAAGGTGGCTTGATTCATCTTGATGAGGCTCAGGAAGCTGGTCCAGAGATCCGGCATGGAGATGAAGCGCTCGACGATGGACGTCGAGACTCTCTCGAAATGCTTCTGAACCAGCTGGAATGTCGTGCATTGGTGCGCTGCGGCGATCTGAACGATCTGCGTGTAGGCACAGGCCTTGATGAAAGGGTTGGAATGACCGAGGTGTAAAATGAGGGTAAGTAAGCATGTCTCCTGGCAGCTCTCGACTGGCAGATCAAACAGGCGAGCCAACCCAATAAGCGCTATCTCGTGACAAGAAGATACTCCATCCTCGTTGAGAAGCGCTTCGTACATTCGAGGAATCTGCGCAAAGCGAGCCATCCATTCTTCTTCAATGCTCGCCTCTCGCTGCTGCAGCAGTCGATTCTGATAGGCCAAAGCAAGTTCATTGGCGGCAAGCCTCAAGCTGCGAGATTTCGATCGCAGCGAGTGGGAGAGGATGCTGATGACGCTTCGATCACCATTGAATGCCAACGGAGCTGAGACTGGAGAGTGCGCAACGCAGCGACGCAGCATGTCGATGGTGCGAACGGTCAAGGTGCTCGACGCTTTGACAGCAGTCTGGACGTCCTTCCACAGCGCAGTAACAGCTGTAGGATCGAGCTGACGGTCTTGGCCGGATTCTATAGATCGACTCGGTGTCGAAAGATCGCCCGAGATCGTCCTCTCGCATACACATGGCCTCGATGTGTCATCGCTGCCGCTTCGTGTATCTGGTTCCGTGATGGTGTGTTTGCACGACCGAGAGATCAGTCGTCGTCGCACTAACTCGCCTGCATAGGAAGCTGCCTGATCAGATTCAGGAAGCGACCCGTCTGCTAATAAAAGCTGATCCAGCATCGCATTGGCCTTGGTCGATGTCGCCGCGTCACCGAACTTGCGTTTCTTGAGATCTCGAAGACGGGATGAGGATGCAACTGTGCCTTTTCCGAACACCTCCTCTTCGATCTTCCGCTTGTGAAGTAGAATGCGATGCAATTGCTGGAGTTCGTTTGTGTGCAAAGAAGCTTCTTTCTTGTCCGAACGCCCTCCCTTGAGCTCTTCTGTGGTGTCGGTCATCAGAATAGTCAATTGGGCCTGTAGCTGGTGCAGGAAACCAGGCTCGCAGCGCCGAGCGCTCGCTATGACCGTAAAGACAGCCGCGGAAACAAAACATCTGTGCGCGGCATATGGGAGGCCGTCCATCTCGTCATACATGGCTCGCAAACCACGTTTGACTTGCGTCGTGATGAGGGTCAGGTATGGCTGCAGAACCACGACCAACTCGGTGCGTCGTTCCTCGGAAACTTCCAAAGCGCACGCGCCGAAACATGTGGCGAGCGCCGAGAGAGTATGCGTTACCTCCATGCGCCCCTTGTCATCAAAGTCGACTTGGTCCACCACATCCGCAGTGGACGACATGTGCTCGCCTGCGACTTGCAACAATCGCTCTAGGCTGCTCGGGTAGCACCGGGTCAGCAAGTCAACGTGACGAGCCACGATGGAATAAACGTCTGCCGTCCAGGGGTTGTGCAATGCCGGACAAGGGTCTTTCTGCTTTGCGCGTGTCCACTTATGTAGTGTGTGTTCGACGAACAAGAGCACGGCGTGATCGGCAAGATCCAGAAGGCAAGTAGGAAACTTGCTGGCCAGACGAAGACAAAGGTCGATCGAGAGCAAGAAGAGTGTGCTGGCCCGATTGGACACGCTCGCATTCCGAGCAGCGTCGGCTGAGGTAACAGCACCATTATGGTCCGAAGAAGATTTGGTATCGAGAGCGAACAAGAAAGTCGTATCCATTTGTAGCGAGGAGAGCGCATCAGGACCCTTGCCACTCGGCTTCGGACGATCTTTGCGGGAAGTGAGTCGGAAAGAAGTCTCAGCTAAAGGAGAACGGAAGAAGGTCACTTCTTTGGGTAAAGATTGCGACCCGAGTGGGTGGGATGCCTGTTGCTCGATCGACGGCACCACAAAATCTGGTAGGCTTGCACGCGGACTGAATGAGGTTTCACCCGTGCGTGCAAGAGCATGGACAGATGCTCGAAGACATTCCGCGAGGACGAGGCGGACGTTGTCGATCTGACCTACTGTTTCTATCGATGTGGCGAGGACTGCCTGTAGGCCAGTCATGATCTGCAGAGAGAGGTCGCTGCAGTGTTTCGACGTTTCTTGCTGCAAATTGGCACGGGCTGAGCGGCTTTCCGAGAGCATTGAAGCTGCTGCGCATAGTAGACGAGGCGCTGACCAGACGTCAAAGGTTGTATTTGTCATGTCGAGTGTCACAGCGCTTGTCGATGGCGTCGAGGAATCGTGGTTTGTGGGCTCGAAGAGGTGTTCGAGATACTTGGGAGAGGACGATAGCGATTTTGATAGTGTGTCGAGAGCCTGGCGAGTACCGATGCCGGCGGGAGCCGTCTGTGTTTCCGCATCCTTCCAGCTTGATGGATTCTGGATTAGAGGTGTGATGACGCCGGCGATGAGGAGACGATTGACAGCGTGGGCGATAGACTCTTCGCTGTGAGAGCCGTCCTTGTCGATGCCTCGGTGCTCGCCTACGCCATTTGCATGTTGGAGCCCGTCTGCTAGGAATTGAGAGGCTGCGACAAGAGCTGCGGAAGAATCGCCATTTGTTCCGCCGTTGACAGCAGTGCGGCCATTAATAGGAGGCATGGTGCTGGATGTCGGTGAGGTGAGCTGCAGAGGAGCGTTGCGGTGAGTCGATGACGTCCAAGTGATGATGCGGCCGCCTGTGAGGCTAGTAGTGAGGCTCTGACTGCATCTTGCAGAAGAGTAGAAAGGGTAGCAAGTCGGCGAGTTGATCAAGATACGGAGTGCGGGAAGGATGATGGTGTTGCTTTG
Organism: Pseudozyma tsukubaensis; assembly: GCA_001736125.1. NCBI lineage: Eukaryota > Fungi > Basidiomycota > Ustilaginomycetes > Ustilaginales > Ustilaginaceae > Pseudozyma > Pseudozyma tsukubaensis. The sequence continues at coordinate 20,190 of MAIP01000105.1, read as the reverse complement.
ACGGTGTTGGCTGAGTCGTTCGGAATGTGCTCAGTCCAAAATGAATCGGGTTTGTGCTCCACAAACTCACACTTTTTTGTGACTTTTGAAAGGAGGCGGCAGCAGGTGGCGGGAAGAAAAGCACGCGTAAATTCTGACGCGTAAAGAGGCGAGAGCAACACTCAGAGAGACCCTTCTTTCCGCTGTCTCAGTCTGAAGCTTAGCTTCCACCGCGCGTCTCATCTCACCATCATCATCTCTTTTTCGAACCACACGCAAACAGCCCAAGATGGAGGACCAACGCAGCGTTGCAAGTCAGGAGACCATGGACAGTCAGTATACCTGTTACTGTTGGGCTTTCAGGACGAGTATCTCACCATCTTGACTTACCTGCTGACCTTTGCTTTGCACTATAGTCCTACACGATCTGGCACAATTGCTGAACACAGGTCTCTCGAGGGAACAATTGCGCGCGTGCGTCGAGCTGATCGAAAGTGGTGTCAACGCCGAGGCCGTCGCTGTAAGTTGCCGAACATCACCTCATCGCAGTCAAGCCAGAAGACGACTCACTCATTTGCGTGCCACTCCTTTTCTGTTTCCATCACTCAAGTCTATTGTTGAGAATCTTCGAAAGGAGGCTGCTAAGCGCTGAACTGCCCAGCCAAACCAACGGAAACCACAAGTCGCAGTCGCGAAAGCGACCGGCCTGCGATGGTTCGAGATCGAATCGTGCCGACCGGCCACTCGAGCTCAGCGTTCAGAACCCCGCCGACGATGACAAAGGTGCTTGTCGCATGCATTCTCATAGCCGGCGCGAAGCGAGGAGGAGCAGCGATGCTGCGAACGCCGTCTGCAGAGGCCTACAACGTGAACCAGAGAGCCGCATTCGCCCACTGACAGTCCAGCCTTCAAATCTGTCGCGTCGAGTGGCCTCACCATCGCTGCTCAGCCTTGGTCCATAACCCCATCACAGTGCCGCTCAAGGCGCAGTGCTGTCGAGGGTCTTCTTGGCAGGGAGGGACGTTTGCAGGATCATCTTTGACAGGTAGTGTAGCTCTTCTTCCGGGTCTCATCTAGACTCACGCATTGCGAGCTACAAACTTTCAGATAGCACCGATTGTGTAGATTGGATGATCCGACGATGTTGCCCGATTGTACTGTATTGTAGGTCGTTCGGCGTTGTGCGACAAAAATCCAAAGTGCCCCTGAGTCGGCACAAGCCTCGTGGCCAACAAAAAATAACGCGGCAGAAAATGGCGATGCTGCAGTAATTTTGCCGTTCGCCCTTTTTTGGCAGGTTGGACGGATCTGCAGCTCAGGGGCGCAAAAGAAGCCTAAGCGAGGCGCTGTCATGCAGCCAGACCAACACCACCTTGCCTGTTCCTTTTCTGAAGCTCAAGCCTCGAACCAGCTAACCAGGGCTGTGTTCTTGACACAACAGGGGCTGAAGGCCTCCTTCCTCGACCGCCAGGCTAACGCTAAGTGTTATATTGGCATCGTCTTTGAGCGAAGCAAGAGATGTGCAACTAGCTTCAGAGGGTGCGGATTGGTGCCTGGACCCTTTCTTTCTGCACCCCAACCCTGCTTATTCTTTTGTCTTGCAGTCGTACTCTCCACACGACCTGGAGCGTTGACAGTGCCCTATGCCCTTGTCCTTGCCACCGTCAGTCAGTTGAGTCTCGCCCTCAACATTGGCAAGCTGACGTTGATGGCCTTTACCTTGACAACCTCGGACTTCTTTGATGACTACCAACGCCTCCACTAACGACCCATCACGACCCTGAGCAACAAGAAAGGATCCATCACCGAGACCGTCGTACAGCATGCAACTCACTCACTGAAAAAGATGTATGCTCAGCATCTGCACGACGCTCACCACTACTAGAAGTGTAGGAGACGCTGTGCAACAGCGGTCCCAGACTGCAAAACACTGCCATGCGCTCCCATGCCTACCAAGGCGGTCCAGCCAGCAACAGCGCCTACCCCTCCTATCCACCTGTTGCACCCTCTTCACTGTACCATCATCAGCCGAACCCTCACGATCAGAGACGATATAGCGCAGACAGCCTTGCTCCATCGCGAGCCGGCAGCTCACGCTCCCCCTACGGTCAGCCACCACGAAGTCCACTTTCCCACCCCAACCTACCGCAGCATATCCAGGACGAATCGGACGAATACGAAGAAAGAGGCCTAGGCGAGATCGCAGCCGCCAACCAAGCCGCACAGGAGCAACGATGGGGTCCGCACGCAGCACTCTCGGAAGCACCAGCACGATTCGACCTCTACCAAGATCAGCACAATGCAACTATGCCAGCCTACGAGCCGGTACAGCACTACGATGGGGGTTTCTACATGGAGCCTCCTACGCCGGGAGGGAATCTGTATGAAGCTGCACCGCACTATCCTCACGGACCGGGTTCGTTAGCTTCGAGCCATACTTGGGGTGCTAGATCGCATCAAAGTTTACCCGTCTATGCGTCGCCGCTCAGTCATGCTGGTTCGGCGGTATCGCCTGCTTCGGAGCCGCCGAACCTGTTTAACGTCAATGCGGCACATCATCTGCCGGGAGGTCGTGCGCATACTGGCGATGGAGGGGCGCATCAAGGTCTGCATCTGGGTGATCCTCTACCTGGCTTTCCGAACTGGTCGAATGCTTGGTATGGCGGTCATCTGTCGGCTGATGGACATGCGTATACGATGGTCCCACCGCCATCGGGGCAGAGTGGGTGGGAGAGCGAGACGCTTAGTCACGCACGTTATGGTCCGCCGGGTGTTGGGTATGGTGCAAATGCGTACGGACGCGCTCCGATGAATGACTATATCAAAGAGGAACGCATACGGATGTTGGAGAAGGAGTTTGGGCCAAAGACTGCACGCAAGGGGAAGGGCAAGGGGGGTGATGATGGGGAGGATGACGATCAGGAGGATTCCGAAGTTGTGCCGATCGGAGGTGTCAACGCGAAAGGCCGACTCGTCTTGCCTTGGAGAAAGACTCGAGTCACGACACGTTGGTTGCAGTGCTTCGTATCAATTACTGCAGCAGGCTGTGGTTTAGGGGGATATATCATGATCCATCCAAAGGAGAAAGCGCCGCCGTCAGGGACGATGCCTTCTTTCGTGCTCTATGGCGTATCGGCACTTTCGACGATCGTCTGTCTCTGGCTCTTTGCTCTGAAGCCATGCTGTCGACCTTCGCGTCATACCGACGTTGCAGCAGGCGGGTTTGGCGGAGGTCGACATGGAATGGTGATCCCCGTGATGACAGGCGGTCACGCTGGCCACAAAGGCGGATTCTTCGGTGGCGGCAAAAAGCACAATAAAAAGGGCATCAACCACGCTCCTACAGTCAACCTCATCGTCGATCCTGCCCTTCTCGGCAAGCATTCCACCAACGACACCGATTCCGACACCGACACTGACACCCTCTCATCAGACGAAGAACGTCGACGTAAAAAACGCAAAGCTAAGAAGCGCTCTAAACTTGGCGTGTTGGACAACATCAAACGTCAAGCAAGATGGCACGCCGCTCGAACGAGTCTGAAATGGGATTGCGGATGGGATGTCGTCCTTTGCATATTGTGGGGTGCGGCAGCAGTGATGGCGTTAGGTGTAGGGAAGAAGTGCCCGGCGGGGTCGGCGGAGGGCTGGTGCAGTTTGTATAATGGGGCCATTGCGTGTGCGGTTGTGGCGACGTTGTTGGGGTTGATGGCGATCTTTGTCGATGTGACGGGGTTGAGGGCTTCGAGTGTGCCTCCGAAGGTACGGTGATGATGATGATGCCCTAACGATTGTTCATGACACCGTACGGATTACGCATAGATTCAGCAGTCCTTCTCGCATTCAGCATTTGCATCTTCTCCCTTTATACCACACAGTGCTGAGAGCGATGATGTGATGATGCTGGCTGGCACTTGCATCCATCTTGCACAAGAGGATGGCATGCCTGTCATACTGCCTGACGTCTTTTGATGTGGAGTCGAAATGTGTGACTAGCCTCATACACTGCCCAACCCAGACCCACTTGCAGCCAACTTATCGATCCCGACCTCATGCTCCAATCCCATATCCGCAAAGAAATTCCTCAACCCCTTTGGATCCGCTCCGCCCAGATCCACTCTACTCCTCTTCTCCTCCTTGCTCGCTTCGATCCCGATCCCATGCTCGCCCAGATGCTCGTACGATGCCAACAAAGCTTTTGCTGCAGGGAAGATCCCCGCACAGGGGAAGATTGCAATTTTGAAACCTAACTTCCTCGCATCATCTTTTGTCCACAGTGGCGATTTGCCTCCCGTCACACAGTTGGCCAACATTGGCCAGTTTGCTGGCAACTTTGCGAAGGCTTGTCGCACTTCTTCGTCGGAAGTCATGCCTTCGAGGAATCCGATATCGGCACCTGCTGCGTGCGCGAGGGTTAGGCGTTCGATGGCTTCGTCGATACCTTCGACGGCTAGAGCGTCTGTACGTGCGATGAGGAGGATGCGATCGTTTGCTGGGCAGGGGAGGGAGTTCCTTGCGTGCACAGCGGCTGTGATTCGAGCAAGAAAGTCGGCACGCGAGACGATTTGTTTAGAGTCGAGATGGCCACATCGTTTGGACTGAACTTGATCCTCGATATGGAGAGCGGCGATGCCCGCTCGATTGTATTCTTGCACGGTTCGGGCCTGCATAGCACCACCATAAAGTAGCAGTCGAGGAGTAAAGGGTTAGCTACTAGTACAGACGATGAGACGAATCGAAGACTGCTGTGAAAGCACTTACAACTTGTGGTGCGCCACCAAAACCCGTATCAGCATCAGCAATGACGGGAGTCATCATATCCGGATCCGTCATGATCGACACTCCGGCTGCACCGATCATGTCAGACATTCCAAGAAAGCCCAAATCGGCACGAGCAAGCCTCGACGCCGAAGTACCAGCGCCTGTCTGATACAAAGCCTTGTGACCTGCTTTGAGAGCCATACGTGCGCTGATGCCATCAAAGACGCCGGGAGCTACGACAATGTCCTCCTCTTGCATGAGCTGGCGCAGTCGCGCTGCTGGCGTGTGGACAGACGGTGAGCTCGACATTCTGTGGAAAAGGTTGGAGATCAGTTGTGTGTGTGGCGATTGAGAGTCAAGACGGTGGGAACAGAGGATAGAAAGGTCTGAGTGAGCCTTATAGGTTGCACCGGCTATACTTTCGGGTATTCCTCTAATGAGTTTTTTGCCTCCACTTTGAGCTGCCTTCTTCCGAGGAACTCATCCAAGCTTCTGGCAGGCAAAGCTTAAATTCTGGAAGAAAAAAGCGATCCGAAAAGATGGCCAGAAAAAGGCGTTCAGAAAGCTTATCTCGAGAAGAAGCTCTGATGTGTGCGTTCAGGGTCCAACCCAACCATCGTCGCGTGGGGTTCGCATCAATACTCAAAGTCAACGCTCTTCCTTCAACCTTCTCCCGTGTATCTTTCTCAATCCCTCTTGTCCGGTCTGGACTTCTTATCAGCTAGAAAATGCTACCACTAGGACGCAGTTCCGCGCTTACTGCGTCAGCAGACAACTCCTTTCCCTCCTCCTCCTCGTCATACGCAGCAGCGGTCACAGAAGAAACCGACTTCGAAACATACCTCTTGCTCCTCCTATCCGACTCCAACCTTCCCACTGGAGGATTCGTTGCATCATCCGGACTTGAATCATTCTACGCACATGGCCTCTTACACAATGCTCGACCAACTCCACCTTCATCAGCCTCCTCCTTCGCTGCGGCTACTCCGACAACCAAACCACGCCAGACAGCCCCGTCACAAGCCCAACTTTCATCCGCAACCCTGTCCTTCGCTCGTTCAACGCTTCATTCTTATTCCAGGTCGAGCTTCCCTTTCCTCGCTCGAGCTCATGCCTGCGTTGAAGCGTACTTGACTGCTGGGGTGCGGGCGAGAGCTGATCGTGGGAGAGTACGCAAGCTGGAATTACCGGAAGAAAGGATCGCTGCGGATGAGGGGTTTGAAGAAGCAGAAAAGGTGCGATTGGAAGCTTGCCTGAAAGCGATATCGCATCTCGACTATTCGTATCATACGCTGTTGCTGAACCACGTTGCGAGGAGGGCGAGCAAGGCGCAAGGGATAGCTCTGTTGACGTTGTATGCTAAAGCGTTTGCCAAGCCGATCAATCTCGAGAAAGAAGCCTTTGGTGGGGCGACCACCAGTCCGCACTCACCGGATACCGCCTCCCCCAACACCGCTGCAGGAAGCGAAAGCGACGAGAAGAGCCGGATCGAACTCGCCGCACGTCTCATCGATACGCTGAAACTCGAGATTCGAAGATCCACCTCCACCAGCACCAGCACGCCTTCCACGTCTGCGAAAGCAACGCAGCAGAACGGACATCTGCCCATCTGTTGGGCAGTCTTCTCGGCGTGTTTGGGTATCTCACTACGCAAAGCAGTGTTTTTGCATCTCTTCTTGCAGGCTAGATCGCTTTTTTCGAGTTCGATCAGATTGAATACGTTGGGACCTTACTTGGCTCATCAAATCATGCGATTTCAAATGCGAGGTGTGGTGGAAGATGTGATCCGAGAGATGGAGAGGGAAGGGTGTTTGACTGTTGAATCCGGAGCGAAGAAGGAGGGTAACGGAGATCGCGAGAGGGACGAAATGGAGGTTGATCAGACTGCAGAGGCGGAAGAGGCGGTAGCTTATACCGTCGACGGGCAAATACAGGCAGCGAGCGGCGATCGTAACAGGGCTGATGGCAGCGCTGATGCGGAAGCTTTGACATCTGCAACCACGTTGAGATCCCGGACGGGTAAACCCTTCCGTACGACCTCAACTATGTCCTCTACCACCGCTACGTACAGCAAAACTCCACTCAAATTACGATCCAAAGTCCAATCACTACGCATCGGCAAAGGTCAATTAATCCCCGTTCGCGACGACGATCCTTCCCAGGGCTGGGCATGGGATTGGCCAGAAGAGCAAGACACCGCTTTCGAAGAGGACCAACAAGACGCCAAAGATAGCGAAAGAGGTTTCTGGACGTCACCTTCTGCTCCAGCAACAACGTTTCCCTTGGGCGAGATTATTCAGGCTCGACATGATCAACTTCATTCGCGATTGTTCAATAGTTGAGATGCAGCGCAATCGAGTTTTGCATTCACAGCAAAGGGGATCATGGTGTGGGTTCAACGTGGCGATTCTATTGATTGACTGATCCATTACGTTACATTTGCGGCCTAGTTCAATCGAACAGGGAGAAGGACTCCTTCTCAAGCACGAGCTCTCCCCGTTCGTTGAGCGTGAGAGGAGGCTTTGTGTTGATGTATTTGAAGTTCTGCTATTCCATTCCACGAGCAAGAGACACTATGTTGGTCGAATCCAGGACACAGGCGGTCCAAGTCGGGTCCGTTTCATCCGTCTTTAATTGGGAAGCAGCTTTCCGAGTGCTCACTTCCAGTTCTTTGGTCCAATCTCAAAGTATCCAATTCTAGGACCGCTCGTGACGGCACCCCAAATCTTCTCCCACGTCTTCAAGAAGAAGCTCTTTGCCGGAGCAGACGCCGTACCTGGCAGCTGAACCCTAGGCGAGTTCTTGACAGCGTGATCGAGGTTCTGAGCCAAATCGTAGTTGAGTCCAACTCCCGAAATCTGGTCCCTGACCTCTGCAGCTTGTGGGAGGACGCTTTCGTTGTTGAAGAACTTGCGAATAGATCCGGTAGCGGTCAAGAAGCCGGACGAGGTGTTTCTTGCGTGCTCATCAGCGATGGGAGAGTATTTGGAGTGAACGAGGTACTCCCACCAGATGGAAGCAATGAAAAAGTAAATCGAGGCACGGAGGGCGACTTCGATACGGTGCTGTTTGGTGTCTTCTTCGTCCGTGGCAGTTTTCTCGATGCGACGTCCCTTGATGGCCTTTCCGGACGCGCTGTAGCGCACGACGGAAAGAGCGATGGCAGAGCCGAGAGCCAAGCCTTGAAGAAGAGCCATGCCGAATGCCAGGCCTCGCTCGAGTTCAGGAGTCCAGTAGCCCGAGCGAACGATCACAACATAAACACCCCAAATTGGAAGAGTCACTTGTGGAACCAGCAAAGCCGATCCGATTCCTCCAGTTCGGATGGTGTTGTAAACGGCGCTAGCCAAGCTGAACTTGGCATCGCGTTCTGTTCCTGGTTCAGGGTGAAGACGGAACTGTGTCGACATTGTGAGTTGTGTGTATGGATATGACGAAGTTCTGAAATTCGTCTTCTGCGAAGCTGTCGAGTGAGGGACTCGATTTGTGGTTTGAGGATGCGTATACGCTCGACCTGAAAAGATCCCTAGAAAGCTTGGTGAGGGGTTTTCCTTTTCGTTCTGTTGCAGTACACGTACGCGTTGCAACGGGTATAGTCTTGAGAAGGCAAGGTCGGTTTTAGGGATAGCGAATGCGAATGCGTTGATTTGCGCAAGACAGAGCAGGAGTGCTTGGAGTGGTGAGGAGGATGGTTGGCAGCAAAGACGACGATAGCGAAGAAGACAGTTTGAGTATATGAGAGATGCCTGAGCAAAGTACTCGTCGTTGCTAGACCAGAAGCACCCTCATTCACGCACGCACATGCTCACGACCAAGCAAGGCAAGATTTGAAAGGTACAAAGACACATCGCAGCCGACAAGAGCGACATGCACGACGAGAGCAACCGAGAGAGGTCTCAGCGTCTCTACATCTGCAGAACAAAAGAAAGGATGCGGAGAAAGACAACTCAAAATCGGCTCCCTCATTCCCCCATCTTGAGGAGGAACTGTGCAGCATGGCAAAGGGCTGAGGTTTGGATCCACAAAGGCGGCTCGGCTAAAGGACTGATGATGCACACGATGCACTTTGTCCTCCACCTGTCAGGCCTTTTGGTGCTTCTCACGTTCAACCTTTCTTTAGTTAGCTCTAGCAGACAGCTGCTGTGCCTCCAGCTGTTTAGACTCAGAGTGAAGCCGGGGTAAAAAATAAAGGTGGTTGGACTCTGCTTTGCTTCGCACTTGTCTCCTCTTTTGCATTTTTGGCATTAATTCGAGGACCGCTGCCGCTGTCGTCACACAACGAGCGGAACGTGAATGCGGACCCAAATACGCCTGCAGACGCCAAAAAGGTAAAAATGACGGCTCCGCATGTGGTAACCTTCTCCACCATCTTGTGCCACACTCTTTCTGCGGAGAAAATCTGATCCTCCAGCAATGCGATCTGACAGCAAACCTGTCATGAGGATTGTTACATCAGCATTAACAAACCCATTTGCACGTAGTCTTGCTGTCGACGTTCTATCCTGCTGCCTTCTAAGTGAGCCAGAAGTGTGATCTGCCATGTGTAACGATCTCAGCAGGGTGGACACGGTCAACTTCGAAAGCTCATGCAGCCGTCTCTTGTCCGTTGCAGGGTGAGTTCGGGGATGTGCGGTTCCTACTCGCGGGCTGTGCCTGCGATCGCATCCCGCTGCGCCACAAACAATGGACAAGTAGACGGGCAGGTGCAAGATTGCAGCTCGGGTCTCCTGGGCAAATATGTTAGGCTGGACAAAGCAAACAGATTTCTCTAAGAAAAAGAAAGGATGGCGGAAAGGCACGTGATACCGCACGCTAAAAACGCGTTAGAGCGGCTGCAGCTTGGCACAAAAAAATACAACACTGCCAAAAAAAGAAAGAAAAATGTTGCAGTTTTGGTGCCAAGCGCCAAGCGCCAAAGATGATGATCATGGTGAGCCTTGCCTCTTTTGGCAAGCGTCTTGACGACTAGCGACGTGGCGATGCTTGAGGAACGCCGAGGATGACCAACAATGTCTCGATATGAAGTCATCAACGTCATCTCCACAAATCGAAAACTTCAACCGCAGCGCAGCTTTTGACAGCTTAGCTCCGATCGATCCTTCCTTTGGGCTGTGCAAATGATTGCGCCCAAGATCAGTTGATATGCCGAACCATCGTCCTGGTCTCCCTGAGACACTCAGAACGCGAAGCCTGGAGCCGTCGACTGTGCAGATCTAGGCACACCTGAGGTTGGCTCTAATTTTACTGTTTACATCGCAGTGATCTGGATCGAAACCATCAGCTTGACAATGCTTTGTTCTGCAGCAGATCTACCCCATGAATCGGGCTTCGTAGGACAGAGCAAGAGCTTGAGTGTATCCGAGAAGACGGACCTGGAATTGCAACGAGCCGAACATGCTTTGTCAAGGTCGAGAGCCCCTTGATCGCCTGCTATGATCGTCAAGGGTCACCTTGCACAAGCGAGGCAATGCCGATGCCCATTGAAGTCAGCGTTGACTCGTTGTATCGCACTTGACTGTCAATAGTCTCATCGTTACGCTTGCAATCTTGGAGGTGCGGCTGATCCGATGCTGAGTTGTTCTTGAGTCAAGACGCACTTCGCGGAATGCATTTTATCGCCTCGTCAGCTCAAAAAGCTTTTTTTCTTTCTTGCTGCGCGCAGCTGTGGCTTATCTTTCTTTTTTGCTCGCGCCTTTTGTGGAGTGGAGCAGCGACACCTTGTAATCTTGCAGCGCGCCTGCATCACGCTCCTTCTTTCTCCTACACCATCATCTCATCCAATCCTTAAAGCATCACGTATCCCCATCCGCATCCGCAACCTTCTTTGCAACCACTATCACTTATAGCTGCTCATCACATTTCCTTCATTGCTCTCCATTCAACCTTTCTCGGCTCTTTCTCGAACGCGCAGTGTTGTCTGCGTGTCTTGACATCTCTTCGCCACGACCGCTCTGCTCTCGAAACGCCCACCAGCCCGGTGCGTCTGTGTCCTCACCCCTGCAATCAAGCCACACGACTCATCCGAAAGTCCACAACCAGGGCCGCAACATCGACAAGACAACCTTTGTACTTCGGCACAGCATCATTCTTCGAACGCTTTCACAGCACCATTCAGTATCATAGATCATCAAAACACAATCATGGCTTCGACCATGCAGACTACGCAGACTACGAATACGTCGAGGGCACCCCTGGCCGAGCTGCCCCTTCACCTCTACGTCTCGCAAGCTTTGGCCTACTCACCCACTTCCACTAACGAAAAACTGCTCAAAACTCCATCACGCTCTCGTTCTCGCTCGCCGTCCTTACCAAACAGCCGTAGAAATTCGGTCTCGGTATCACCTCACAAGCAGGCGGTGTTGCAGAATCACCGACTTGTCCGCGAAGGATCCATCGCATCTCCCTCAACTTCTCTTCCCGCCGCCGGTTCTGATCAAGTCGAAAACATGACCGAGGCTGAACTTTCACTTCTGCCACAACGTTTGTTTGGCGATCGCCCTTCCAAGCCGGTCGGCTCTGACCTGGCCCTCGAAGCGAGTCCCATCCATCCCAGTGCAGCTGCGACAGAATCACGGTTCTCTCCACGTAATGTCAAGAATCTTGCGCATCATTCAACCACGAGCAGGCCTAGCACACCAAAGGGCGCTGCTACGACACCGTCCAATATTCGACAGCACCGCCCTCCACACACCACCGGTCCCAAGCCAGCACACTTTGTCGAGCCAAGCCCGACAACGCAAAGAAAATCCGAGCCTCGCCTCGGTGGTACGCGACGACATGACGTTGGCGAAGTGCCCACCACTCCTTCGCGCACCCGTAACGGAGTGCAATCACTGCAAAAGGCGTTGCCAGCTGACTCAGCCGCGGACGATATGGCCGCGGGAGGCATCACGCCTCTAGAGGAACCAGCTCGCTCAGCCTCGAATGCTGCGCTCCAAAGCCTACCAAGGAAAAAGGACCGTGTCTCGCGTACTGAGATCGCTATCGCGCATGAAGAAGCGGGCGCTGGACCTATCGCAAGTCCAAGTCCTCGCAAGATGACAGACTACTTCTCACCCACCAAAGATGACTCCAGTGCTTCAGGCTTGACGCAATCGCGCATGCGATCCGACTCAATTTCGGACAGGCGCCACTCACTCGCAACGCTTCAAAGCTTGACCGAGCTCAGCTCGAATCCATCTGTTGACAGTCTCACCCTAACCAAGTCAGGCCTTTTCCTTGGAGTTGTGGCTAGACCCTTGGCCGGATGGACCGTGTACGAAGACCCGGTCTCGGCTTCGGCGGGGAGCGACGACACTGCGCCGTCGCAAGACCATCCTCAGTCTTTAATCTCCGATGCCGACGCCAGCCCGGTTCCAACCCCGACTTCCAATCCTTTCTCCAGTCCAGTCAAGAGCGTCGTTCCTTCCACACCTAACAAAGAGAATCGCATTCCTGACGTCAACTTCCTCGCCACCAGAGTCGTGCCCATCGCTCTTCCCGATCGCGCCTACAGCGACAATGCAGTGCCCACTACAACCACACCGGCCGTCAAAACGACAAATACGTCAACAACGACGACGCGCTCCTCTTCGCGCCTCGCTTCAGCTGCGCCTAGTCCCGTATCTGCCACCACTGCCTCTCGCAAACGTGGTACAGGTGGAAGGTTGAGCTTGCTTGCTGATGCCGACGCCGATGCAGATGACGACACATCGCTGCGTGCGGATGTGGGCGATGAGACCATCGCTTCAGTGGGAAAGAAAGCCAAGTCGAAGAGCACCACTGTTTCGCCTGCACACCCTCGAAAGACGTCCTCGTCTCATCAACGTAAAGTATCGGCAGGTCGCGGTAGTGAATCTGGTCGGACGAGTCGTAAGGGTTCGAGCACGTATCAGTTGGCTGGGGATGCAGCAGCTACGCTGGATGCTGTTGCTTCGCGCACTCGCTCTCGTACGCGCATCTGAGCTTGATCACCTATGCCTACAGCTTTCCGGGTTCATGACTTTCAATCTCCTTCCGGTCAAGCGTCATGTCTCCCTCCGTGACGAGCTTCACATCTCTACCCCCGCTCTTTCCCGTTTCTTGCTCTCGTTTTTGTCTCTGCAATTGTTCAGCTTCGCATGTCTCCAGTCTATCCCGCCACTCGCACGTCCACATTCGATTTTGTCCTCAAGTTCTACTCTCGCTGTATTCTACCTTTCAATGTCTCACAAATCCCGTCTTCAGATCGAGCATGCAATATTCAGCCTTCTTTCGCAACCTTGCTGTGTGGTTTTGCTGCGTGCTGTTGCGTTCGGCAGTATCGGATGTCGGGATTGTTTTTCCGGCTCTGAAATTATCGACGCTGTCCTGTTCGGCAAGTGGAGCTGTCAAATACCCAAACAGCCTCCTCACCGCCGGTCTAGCTGATCATCTTTGTTTCTCTACTTCGTCTCTGTACCCGCATAGCGACCTTTGTTTGTTCACGCAGGGCGAATCACACGATGGCGCTTTCCTCCATCGACGTGATACGACAGGTATGGACGCAAGCCTCACTCCCACTTAAGGTGCTGGAGAATACGATTGCGGCTGGGAACGTTGTCCTTCCCCACGATCCGGGGATGAAAGGTAATACGCAGGCTGTTAGGTCAAGTTTTCGACTCACTGCGGTTGCACAAGGGCTGACTGCGAGTATTGCCCTCGCTCACCAACTTTACCTCGCTCTTAATGCGAGTGATGAGGAGAAGGAGGGGGGGAGGTTGGAAACGGTAGTGCTGCCCAAAGTGGTGGTGGATGCGAGACAGGCAATGGCTGAGTATGTGGGGTGGACGCGCGTTCATGTCGACCCTTCTTCCTCTGTAGCATCGTTGTCACAGGGAGAAAGAAGGATGGGAGAGTTGCTGAAAGAGTCGATGGAGTCGAGTAGTGAAGAAGCAAAGAGACTCCTTTCGATACCCCAGGACGCCGTGGCAGATTGGGACCCGCTCGCCGGTCTATATCACACCGAATCCAGCAACACAAACGATAGGAAAGTAGAAGGGATAGTGAGGATCCATACCAACTTCCCGCACCACAAATTGGGTGTGCTGCAACTGCTTAATCTCGCGCCCTCGACGGTGGAATGGGACGATGTCGAGGCAAGAAACGAGGTGTTCGGGCGGGTGACTAGGCAAGATGTACAACGAGAACTACAGGAGCATTGGGATGCATTTGAATTTGAAAAAGCGGCTCAGGAGAGGGGACTTTGTGTAACGGCGTATAGGACGAGGGAGGAATGGGAAGCTTCAGAGATGGGGACTGCAGTGAAAATGTGGATGATGGAGAACGTCGATGGGGCTGCGTTCAGGATCAGCCGTATTGCTTCACAGGGCAGCAAACCTCGTCAAGTCCAAAGAGAATCCCACACACGAAGGGGTTTGCGGGTGATAGACATGTCTCGTGTCATCGCGGGACCCATCTCAACTCGTACACTCGCAGCTCACGGTGCACAAGTGCTTTTGCTCAGCAGCCCAAACCTACCCAACTTGCCACTGCGAGAGTTGGACACCACCCGAGGTAAACGTACTGCTTTCATCACACTTCCCCCAATTACTTCCACTGCAACGCTACCAAACGAGCTGCAGAAGTTGATCGAAGGGTCAGACGTCTTCTCGCAAGCCTACCGCTCAGGTGGACAGCGCGCGGTCTATCCGCCGAGGAGGTACAGGCTTTACGACCGGGGATCATCTACGCTGAACTCAACGCATTTGGCTTTACTGGCCCTTGGGCAAAACGGAGGGCGTACGACTCGCTAACGCAGACCGCTTGCGGAATGAACTACCTTGAAGGCCTGCATTATCTTCAACATTGCAATCAGAAGGGGGGCAAGGGGGAGAAGGTGGAATCGAAAGCGTTGCCCGTTCAGGCGTTGGATTATGCAGGTGGAAGTCTCATGTGTTTCGCCACTCTGGCTTGCAAGGTTCGTGCGCTTCTCGAACGGTCCGATGAGGGTAAAGTACGCAGAGATGTGAATGAGAACGAGGTGGAAGGATGGAAAGTTCAAGTGTCGCTAGCTTCAACCGCGGAATGGATCCAAGGTCTTGGACAGCTGAGTGGGGAGGAAGCTTGGGTGGAGCCGCCGGAAAAGGTTTTGTCGTTCTTGGAAGACGAAGCAGATCGGTCAGCGAACTGGATTGGAAGATACAAGGTTCGTGGGCTCAAATCTCAGCAGGGCCAGCCAGGGGTGGGAGGAGAAGGAGGGGTGAGCGTGCTTGCGATCAGGCATGCTGCAATACTTAGACAGGACGATGGTGAAGATGGGGAACTCGATAAGATAAGATGGTCTGTTCCATCGCATTTAGGTGTTGATAAGCTCGAATGGTGAACTCATACTATGATCATACCAGTGTCGTGTATAAACATGATAGTGGTCCCTCCAACACGAAGCATGACATTGACGAGAAGGCGGGAAGATCGTCCCAAACGGCCAACTGGACGGCAAGAAGAAGTCATTTCGAAGCAGTCTCAGGTTTGACCGGAATGCGGGGACACTCTTTGACTACATGGCAAGGTGTTGGTGGTAACCTCGTGCCATCTCGCCGCTTGCGCCCAGCTAGAGCCAGCTGAGGCTTCGATTCAAGCAGCGGTTTCTGACGCGCTTTCCGTTGGCTCTCTTTCGAGCTTCCTGTAGATTTTGAGCTCGTGAAAAAGCGCAAAGTCACATAGTGACAAGTGACTGACGCAAAAGGAAAACCGACACAAGGTGTGGAGGCCCAAGTGAAGAAATCTGGGGCCCGAGCGCGTGGTGTTCAACGTCACATCACCTTCTCCGTCCTTGGACGAGTGTGCTTATTGTGTGCCTCGATTGACGTCAGGAACAGATGGACGGGACAACGGCTTTTGAAGTTCCGAAGAAGATTGATAGCTTGTATGACAAGAGAGTGTGTGGGGAAACAAACACGATCAAAGTAAAGAAGATCGTGATGAACGAAGGTTATGGCCTCGCTTGAATGCAATCTGATTGTCTTCCGGCGTCATCGTCAAGGCGGCTGCACAAGTCAACGAGCTGACGGCTTAATAGACTGGAGGGCGTAGTGAACAGGCGCAGAGGGGCGGCTTTCATCTCCTACTCTTGAAAAAGGCTTTCTGTAACGTTAGGAGCCGCGGGACTGTGGAGAGATTGGCATGTTGGCCTTGTGGTTTGCTCGTTCGCTTGCTCAGGCTCGCCTGTTCCAACGCCTTGTCTCCACAAATTGCACTACTTTACACTTTTGCAGATCACAGCCGCTGCCGTGTGATGTGTGTGCGTGAGAAGGCGCATTTCCCCATTTTGTCTCAGAAGGCTTGACTTTGTCTGCTGCCAGGAGATTTGGGCATGCAGCAGCCTGCAGCAAAGGAGCTGTAACTCAACTCAGGAGCAGCGCAGTAGTTAGCTCAACATGCCGCTTCAGCATACTTTGCGATAGCATCCCGCTACGACCTCCTCTCTACATCCTAATTCGACTGCATTATACTTTCATTCTTCACATCGATCATCACCTCCGCTCGGTCCTTCTCATCCCCCTCTACAGTTCGTAGAGCGTACTCTGCAGACTCCTGCATTCCGTCGCTGCCCCGTGCTCCCATCACGCCGAAACCCTGCAATATTCTAATACACGTTCGGTTGCTTTCGACTTGCCCAGCTGCCGCCATCTCATCAACGTAGACTCTGTAGAGGCAGCGAGCATTTAGTCATAGGAGCACTTCTATCGCATACTCGGCAACCACATCTTCTCCACAGCGACACCTGCCGCATCCACCACCAAAATGGGCGGCAACGAGCGCAGCAAAAGCACTCGTCAGCAGCGCGGCATCCCCGTTGACAATCGCAAGATCGAGGACCTTGACGTCGTCTTTTCAGGATGGATCCTCAAAAAGAAGCGCAAGAAGATGCAAGGCTACGCCAAGCGTTTCCTCGTCCTGACCAACGAAGGTATCCTCACTTATTCGATCAGCCCGGACAAAGCTACTCGTGATGCCATTGAGATCCCTCACGCTTCCGTGACCAGCAGCATGCGTCACGGTACCATCCACGTCGATTCCGGTTCGAGCGTCTTCCATCTCAAAGCGCTTTCGCCTCAAGATTTCGAAGCGTGGCGTACGCATCTTCGCAGCTTCATCCCCGAACGTGCGGCTGGCAGCTTGCAACGACTCTACGTGTCTAATGGCACCGAGCTTCAAGCTGTTGATTTGAGCCATGTCTTTACGCACCTCGATCAGACTGCAGCCCTCGTCAAGGATCTTGCTTCTCGTTCTGCTTCGCTCAAGAACAAGGCTTCCTCCAAGACTGTCGCCGATAGCGTGATGGGCGCGCTCGGTGCCAAATCCTCTGACAACCCTGACGACATTGCCGCCTTCCACGTCACAGCCGAACAGCTCACAGCCGAGTTCGAGCAGCTCAAAGAAGCCATCGAGTCCAAGATCCCCCGTGTTGATCAGGATGCTGGCACAATGCGATCCATGTCCACCATCCCCGGTCTCAGCGGCGAAGGTGGACGTAGCCGCAGTAGTCGCATGTCCATCTCATCGCTCGCTACCACTGGTACCGACTCGGCCATCTTCTACGACGCCGACAGTCATGGAGAAGAGCTCTTCATGGACGACGAAACCAAAGTTGACGATGAAGGCCACACTTCTCGATCTGAAAGCAGTGAAGCCGAAGGAACCGATTCCGAAGCTGAAGATTCCCAAGCGGACACCGATGAGACTCGTACTCTCTCTGATGGTGAACGTGGAAGTGGCGGTGGTGGTAAGGTTGTGGCCTACCGCAAGAAGCTGCCCGCCAAAGTGTCTGGTGATGAAGTTTCGCTCTTCAGCATGCTTAAGAAGAACGTCGGTAAGGATCTTTCGACCATCTCTTTCCCCGTTTCCTTTAACTGCCCCTTGTCGTTGCTCCAGGCCGCAGCAGAGGAGTACGAGTACGCATCCGACTTGTTGGAGCGCGCTGGCAAGAGCCAAGACTGGGTAGAGAGGATCTGCCTCGTTGGAGCCTTCGCTGTTTCCGGTTACGCCAGCACAAAACTGCGGGCCAGTCGTAAGCCCTTCAACCCACTGCTGGGCGAGACCTTCGAATGTGTCCGCGAAGACAAGCACTTCAAGTTTTTAGCCGAAAAGGTCGTTCACCAACCGCCTGTCGTCGCTTTCTACGCCGAGGGCAAAGGATGGAAAGCCCAAGGTTGGAGTGCCGTCAAGAACAAGTTTTGGGGTAAATCGCTCGAGCTCATTCCCGAAGGATCGATTCGAATCGAACTTGGCGATGGCGACGTCTTCTCCATTAACAAACCTTCTTCGTTCATGCGCAATCTCCTCGCGGGAAACAAGTACCTCGAACACGTTGGTGAACTGACCGTCACCAACGAATCTACCGGCCAACGGGCCGTGATCGAGTTCAAAGAAGGTACGATGTGGGGTGGTTCTTCCTCACGCAACAACGTCGAAGGCAAAGTTTACGATGCCAACGACAGCCAAGTTACCTCGCTCAAAGGCAAATGGTCGGACAACCTCTCGATCCAAAAAGATAAAGAGAATTACCAACTTCTTTGGGAAGCCTCCGAAATGCCTCCTTACGCCGAAGAGTATTACGGGTTCACCTACTTTGCCATGTCGCTCAACGAACTTAGTGAGGACTGCAAAGACGTCGTTCCTCGAACTGATTCGCGCCTACGACCCGACCAACGTGCCTTCGAAGAAGGAGAGGTCGATAAAGCTGAAGAGCTCAAACACAAACTCGAGGAAGCCCAGCGAGCAAGACGCAAAAAACTCGAGAGCGAAGGAAAACAATACACCCCCAAATGGTTCCACAAGGAAAACGGGAGCGCTCCCGAATGGCAGTATGGCGGAAGCGATGGAGGCGATTACTTCAAGTTGCGTAAGAAGGCTGTCGAGGCTAAAAGTGCAGACGAGGCCTGGAGCGAGGCTGACGTACCTAAAGTGTTTGACGTCTAAGAAACGTCGCTGTGCCCAACGTCTCCACCCGTTCACCTTGAATCGTATCGTTATCGTAGTTCTGATTCTGTTGACGTATGTCTCTTTTCCGCATTGCTCAGTGTTCTTCGTCCCGTTGATAATCAAATTCGTTAAAGTTGCTTCAACATCAATGCTTCAATCGCTTGTGGACTTTGGAGAGTTGTGCCTCGCTATAATCGTTTGATCCACTGATCAGCTAGGGCAAAGTCAACCGACTGTGTATTCAAGAAGTGTTGACATCAAAAAACTCATGTTACCTGCAGACAGCCCTGGCAGAGGTTGGAAGAGATGTGTTTAGTTGAGTAGGGATGTAGCATCAAGTTGGTTTCATGGTGCCATCTGGGATGGTTGAAAAGCAAGTGAAGAGGACCATGCTATCTGCTGGTTAGTACCAAACACCTTGCAGATGGAGCAGCCAGTTGCCCACACATTATTGTAACAAAAATGATCCCATTAATGTGTGTGCACTCTGGTGTTGGGCTCCAAGGGTGTGGCTACTGCAATGTGCCAGAAGCAGGACGTTGTTTTCTCAGTATGAATGACACTTAGCTGCATGCACCACTTGTATCAATTTTGCTTGATTTGGGCATGAATATGTCAAAACAGCAAATCTGTGCTAGTCTGCATTTGCAAAGTCCGAGTGAGCAAGTGTGAATTTTGGCCTTTGCCATTTGAAGCAAAATGAGATACATTGAATTCACAAACATAATAGCACAGCACAATGCAAAAAAAAGAAATGAGACACAAGAATGCAAAATGTTTCAGAGGCAAACAACAGAGTGAAAACACTTAGATACCGCTAATGTCCTCCACACCAAGCCAGGACATGCAATTGGCAAGTTCCACAAAGAGAAGATTGGTCAAAATCTGAAAAACAGCCTGCTCCTTGATCCTGTTGTACATCCCTTGGATCACATTGAGGTCCCCTTTGTTGCAAAACACAAAGAACTTGTTAATCAAGATTTTCATGATGTACAAGAGGTCAACACTTTCATCATCATAGTTGATGTAGTTTGACCATTGTTGACTGCATCTGAAATATAGATTCATAAAAAGAAATATCAGTATCAGTGAAATGAAAAAAAAAACAGCAAAGTCATGAGAAAAAGGAACTTACTCATCCTTGCCAATGTACTCAGAGAATTTGACATATCCATTATCATAGCCTGCTGAGGTCCAAAAAGGGAAGTTTTGATCTTTGAGAAAATCATTCACTTCTTCAATGCAAGATGAATGGCCAGATGAATAGCCATTTTCCCACTGCCAGAGCAAAATAGACAAAAGAAAGGACAAGAATTTGGCGGTGCGTTGCCTGGGGGTGAAATTTTGAACTTCCTGCATGAGAGCCTCAACAGCCTCTTTATCACTGTCAAGAAAAAAGGGGATAAAAAACATGTTGGGGAAAATGTGGGAAAAAACAAAACTGCCAAAGTCAGTATTAAATTTGTCCACTGCAGCGTTCAACATTGTTGATGACTCCTACAGCTTGGGCATGGTAGAGATTTGGGGGGG